>JAMYXJ010000449.1:0-21590 GCA_024500145.1 Gentiana dahurica var. dahurica | reverse complement strand
CAGGATATTTTCGATAGCGATTGTGAGCTTTTAGATGATATCAGTTTTCCAGTGGATGGTCCACAGTCTACTGATTTCTTCAAGCATTTCCGGATCTGGATCATGACCACTTCCAGAATTGCCACCTTCGAACTACAATCAGCTAAGTACTTTATTTCTTTTTAAATTCTGCACAACATGAGGACATGTTGTTTAAGTGTGGGGGAGGGGTTGTATGTACCTACAATTGTGCTTAATCTATTACCATGCTTAGAAAGAGCTGAAAATTTAAATTTTTTTAAAATTTTGTGTTTTTGTTCCGAGCAAGTTCATATTTTGTTTGGTTTACTAGTGTTGTGGTTTCCAACCGTGGCATATTATAGTCATTGATGCTTTATACTGTATGCCTAGTAGGTCAAATGTCTCACCCGACATACATTCACGTAGCCATGTTAAATGACGAGCTATAAATTATAAAGCTGTACCCATTTAGATTAGTAACATTTGATCATCTTATAAGTATTCTGTGCTTAGTGCTAATGTACGTGTCATGGGAATTATAATAGTTTGTGTTTAGAATCGGAGTATGACATACTGTGAATGTCCTAGGTTTGAATGTGATAAGTGAAACGTAACTACTGTGCTTGGGAAGTTGTTGTTAAAATAATGAAAAAATTGGGTGTGTCGGAAGCTGGTCGATGATTGGAGTGAGGTAGGGCGTACCACGAATGTCCTATACCACTATGATGACCAAAAGCTCACGATAGTCAGAAGAAGCTGCCTTATGATTTGAGTAAGGTAGGGCATATCCCGAATGTCCTATTCTACTATGACGGGCAATAGCTCATTCTGATGTGCGTTTATATGTGAAAGTTAATTGAATCAACTTACGTAAGGAAAGTGGTATGAATAAGTGGAAGACTTAGTTATTGCCTATCTTATCCCCAGTATAAACCGACAGGCATGTTGTAGGGAATATCCTCTGAGTATGTCAGAAAGATCCTAAACACATTCTATCATCCTTTTCAGGACATGTTACGTTTTGTAGGGCACATGTTATAAGTATCATCATCTTTTTCTAGTTTAGATGGGTATTTGCTAGTTGCTTGGAAAGTTTCAAGTTTGGACTTAGTGGAAATTTTATATGGCTCTGCACACACACCGGGGTGAACCTCTAACTTATTAAATACGATGTATACTTGCTGAAGATGTCTATATTTATTCTTTTTGGTTGGAACTATGTGGTACTAAGTAAATCGAAGCCTTGGTCTTGTTTTGTCTTGCTCGGGACGAGCAAAAGCTAAGTGTGGGGTAGTTGTTTACGGTGATTTTTACGGTTTATATTACATTATTTCGTAACAATATCCTTGGTATTTTATTAATTTTTATAGAAAATTAAGTGTTTAATGAATTTATTGAAGGAATGAGGTTGGAAATTATTTAAGTGCAAAGTCGGGTTATTTGCGTGATTTTATTGGTAAATATCTATTTATATATGTGATGTTACACTTTGCACGTTTTTATTAATGTAGGTACGCTAATGTATCGTGGACCGAGTCAACGAGCTGAAGGGTTTCGAGCTGCATTTTAATTGAAGACTTATCTAGAAGGGCAAAATTGGAATTATCATATTTTTATTAGGGTTTTATTATTTTAAGAAAAGAAAAAAAGGGATAATTGTTACCCTAGCTCGAAGAAGGTTATAAAAGGACGGCATTCAGCAGCAGCACGGAACACGAAATTTCATCTGGAACGGAGGCAGAACTCAAAAATCAAAAAAAAAGAAGAACTCACTCGGTCGACCGAGCCATTATATTTATTTTTTTTCTTTTTTTCGTTCGGTCTGAGGATGAGTAGAGGCTGAGTCCGAATTGAACAAGCTTTGTGAAACCGTCTCAGCAACGTTTTGATCTCAACTTTGGATTGTTTGTGAGTTTAATTAAAGTTGTATCTTTATTATGTTTTTATTGTTATTATGCAATTTCATTGATGAATGTATTGCTGTTTGATGTTTACTATTCGATGAGAATCGTTGTTAGACTGAGATCACCATAGTAAAGATTGTATTTTCAACCTAATTAACGATAGTTGTTAGGTAGAAATCTAGATTATGAGATTGAATAAATTTCACACCTTGGTAATTAAAGCGTTAATCTTTTTGTATCGATAGACGAAAAAGATTGATAGACGAATTTTTCTAAGAGATTAGAAATTCATACTTATGATAGGTGAATCACAATTTTTATTAAATAATCACTAGACAATCCAGAGAAGAAATTGAACGTTGCGAGATAGGTGGATCATTGCTTGTTCGTTGTTAAATCAATTGAGAAAAAATCATTGCTGCTTGTTCTTCATAGCAATCTTAGAATTTTATTGTCTTTTTAGTTTACAAAATAGAGTTATCCTAGTTAGTTCGGTCCGCAACTATCCTTGCTGGCTTTAGATTTTTGATCTTCTGTCCAGTTTATCGTTATTGTTTTCACTACTAGTTCGTTTTGGTTTTGGTATTCTAGTAGTAGTCTTTAATTGTTAAGTGTAGGTTAGTTTTATTTTTCTCGTGACAACTTAGGAAATTTATATAAACTAGACGAAGACGATTCCCTGTGAGTTCGACTCCGGTTGTAATCATTATACTACGATCCCTGCACTTGGGGTAAACCGGATTTATAATTTATTACTTGTTTATTTTCATTGCAAAAATCCGTGACAATAATGTGTGGTACACATTACATCATACGATTTATAATGCACATTAAATTTATGAGGCCTTTATTTTACCACACATGATCTACCGTGTACCACAATACATGTGTACCACAGTAAAATCGACCCTATGAAAATCGAATGTATAGACAACATTCAACCTTTCCGGTGTCGATTCTAATTCGATAGTGCGGGAGGTCGAATGCTGCCTATACGTTCAACTTTCACAAGATCGATTCTGTCAAAATGGTGTGGTGCAATGATATGTCAAACAACACTTACTTTAGGTGTGGCGTGAATAAATGCCCTCTATTTATTGGTATTTTCCACATAGTAGTGATAATGCCACAATACAATTGCCACAACATTATGCACAACACACTTTAGAATCATTTATTATGACATGAACCTATTGGTTCAAATACGTTCCATAAAAATCAATGGTTTTTTTTTTTGAAGGAATCAATGGTTTATTTGTTGTGTATATTTTGCTGTGGGACGAACATTTCTCTTTTCCACGGGAAATTATAAGATGGAGACTTCTATATGGGGAGACACATAGGTTCCGTTTGTTTTGGCCGGAGTTTTTTTGGGAGTTTTTTTACATCACATCACCAATCATTTCTTACAATTCTCCCACCAATCAAATCTTCAACTACAAATAAAAAAATATTAAATCATCTCTCATCATTTCACTTTATTACCTTTTTTACCATTATTTTATTCATTATTATACTTTATTTCACCAATCATTTCATAATCTACACCAATCATTATTCTACTTTATTTTTCCCCATCAACTTTCTAATCATTACTTCAATCACTTTATCTAAAAAACTCCAAAAAAAACTCCCAAAAAAACTCCAACCCAAAACAAACGCAACCTATGTGTCTTCATCTGAACCATACAAGTTTTATTCTACAATGAAAATGAAACTGTGTGGTGTAGATGAAACCACATAAGTGACTCAGAGTCTCTAGATCAGAATTTCCCATTTTCCACACCTTTCCTGGCTGGAGCAAATCGCAACTACAATTGCATAATGAACATGGTGCAATAGAGTTACACACCGAAGTAAAAGGCTGTACTGCTACTATGCTAAGAAAAACCCTAGGTTTGAAGAGGAAAAGGGGGGTGAGAGAAGATTACTACAAATTTCTTCAAGTAATCGACGCAATTGCTTTGATTAATCAGAATGTTAATCTGATTGGTATTGTCTTGGAAACTGGCATTCCTAAGCGTTCCAAAGGCAAATGTATTCACTTTATGTTAGGAACTGGGAGGGTTGAGAGCGGTTATTCTATGGTATGTTAGTTATAGAGCTGTTAGTGAGCTGTTGGTGAGCTGTTATAGCAGCTGTGAGTTGCAATTCAGTGTATAAAAGGAAACACAGAACAATTGTAAAAGGCATGCAAGTTTATACTGAATAAAATTCCTATTTCCTCTACAATTTCTTCCTTCTTCCCTTTCCCCTTTTATCTTCTGCATCTTTTGTTACTCAGTCCCTTACAAGTGGTATCAGAGAAGTCCGATCCTCTGCCATGGCTGACACTCGTTTGAAATCCGTGGATGAGCAAACCAAGAAGAACGCAAAAGACATCAAAGAATTAGGCAAATCTGTACAGGACCTCAAACAGAGTGCAGATGAACAACTGGCCTATATGAAGGAACAATTCTCCGCCATTTTTGCAATGTTCACCAATAAATCAGTGGCAACATCTGGTGAAGTTCCCTCTGAAACAATTGAAGCTCCTCCCACCAGTCATGGAATCTTAGGACCTCATCCAACTGAAGCGAGGTATGATAATTCCCTTAAGCGCCCTAAGATGGATTTCCCTGTGTTTAAAGGTGAAAAACCGAGAGCATGGTTAAGAAGGTGTGAGAGATATTTTCAGTTCCATCTAGTAAAAGAGGACGAGAAAGTAGCTCTGGTAGAAATGCATTTAGATGATCAAGCGGACTTATGGTATAGTAGTTGGAAGGTAAACAAATGATTTATTACTTGGACTATTTTCTGCAATGAGGTGTGTAGGAGGTTTTCAAATCAGAATTATGATGATGTGGTGGATGAATTTCATAAACTGAAGCAAACAGGTACTGTGGATGCTTATCAAGCTAAATTTGAAGAGATTAAAACCTAGTATCATTGAAAAATCCTGGTTTAGATGAAGCTTATTTTGTGGCCAGTTTCATAGGAGGTTTGAAGCAAGGAATCAGATCAACTGTGAGGGTTAACAAACCCTTGGATTTAGCTACAGCCCTAGAATATGCTAGAGCACAGGAAGACGTCATAGAGGCCTTAAATACCAATGCTGCATCTACTGTTAGATCTGGACCATACCAAAAGAGTATTCCCATTAAAATGCCAGAAAAGATGAAGGAGCACAGTAGATTCATCACCCCTGCAGAAGTACAAGACAGAAGGGCAAAGGGCCTGTGCTTTAAATGCAATGAGAAATACCTCCTTGGACACCAATGTAAGTCTAGGCAGCTCAATTTTATCTTGGTTGATGAAAATGAGCAGGAATCCAATGAAGAACCAGTGGAAACATAGCAAGATGCCCTCACACCCCCAGAGGTGTCCCAGTTGTCCTTGAGCACCATGACCGGTCAGACTAGTTCCAACACCATCAGAATACGAGGGTTTTTGAAGAAAAGACCAGTCAATATCCTAATAGACAGTGGCAGCTCTCATACCTTTTTAGATCAGAAGTTGGCAAGAGACCTTCAGTGTGTCACAGAAGCTACACATCCAATAGGAGTCACTGTAGCAGATGGTAACAAAATGTTGAGCAATAGCATGTGTCCAAATCTGCCTTGGACCATGCAGGGCATTAGATTCACACATGATATTAGACTCTTGAAGTAAGGGGGTTGTGACATGGTCCTTGGGGTCGATTGGATGAAGAAATTCAGCCCCATGGTGTTTGATTTCAATAAAATGGTGCTGTCATTTCAGAAAGAGGACCAACACATTGTGCTTAAGAGTTTTGATGATTCTGTCCAACTCAAAACCATAAGCTGCAAGAATTTAATCAATAGCTTCAAAGAGGGCAAGACTGGTGTATTAGCATGCATCAACTTCATAAGGGCAGCACCAGAATTGAATGAAATCACTCACATAGATCAGGGGATACAAACTTTACTGAATCAGTTTGCAGATGTATTTGCAGCACCAGAATCTCTGCCACCAGATAGAGATTTGGTCCATGATGTCATCCTGAAGGAAGGGACGATCCTTTAAAATTAAGGCCCTACAAATATGGGCATCATCAGAAACAAGAGATAGAAAATCAGATTGAACAAATGCTAGAGCAGGGGTTAATTCAGCCAAGTCACAACCCCTATGCATCACAAATCTTACTAGTCAAGAAGAAGGATGGCACATGGAGACTATGTGTAGACTACAAGAAATTAAATGAGCTAACAATCAAGGATAGGTACCCCATACTTATCATAGATGAACTCCTAGATGAGCTAGGGCATGCCAAGTTTTTCAGAAAATTGATTTGAGGGCGGGGTTCCATCAGATTAGAATGAAACATGCAGCCATTCCCAAGACAGCCTTTGTCACTCATCATGGTCACTTTGAATACACTGTCATGCCCTTCGGCCTAACAAAATGCCCCTGCCACTTTTCAGAAGGCTATGAATGAGCTCCTCAAATCCTACCTAAGGAAATTTTTCCTAGTGTTTTTTGATGACATACTGGTGTATAGTTCTGATCTTCATTCCCATGTACAGCACCTACAGGCAGTCCTGACCCTACTAAGGGAAAAGAAATTTTATGCTAAGATGAGTAAATGCAGCTTTGCACAGACAAGGGTTGAGTACCTAGGTCGCATTATACAACAGGGACAAGTAATGCCAGATCCTAGCAAATTGATAGCATGACCAAATGGCCAACTCCACAGAACATCACAGAACTTAAGGGTTTCTAGGCCTTACTGGCTTCTATAGAAGATTTATCAGGAACTATGGGATTCTTGCAAAACCTTTGACAGATTTGTTAAAAATGGACAGTTTTGTATGGTCTGATGCAGCCACAGAAGCCTTCAGCACCTTAAAACAGGCTATGTGTGAGGCCCCACTTTTGGCACTTCCGATTTTTCATCCCTTTTATAGTAGAAACAGATGCCTGCATAATGGTCTAGGGGTAGTGGTACAACAGCGTGGCAAACTAATTTCATACCTCAGTGGAGCCTTTAACTCCAAAGAGATGGGTCTCTCCATCTATGAGAAAGAACTGTTAGCAGTTATCATGGCTGTTAATAAATGGAAGCACTATTTACAAGGATCTCAGTTCATTATTAGAACTGATCAGCAGTCATTGAAGTATTTGTTGGAACAGAAGGTCACCACAGCCCTGCAACAAAAGGGAATTACAAAACTACTAGGACTGGATTTCAAAATTGAATATAGAAATGGGAAGGAAAACATTGTGGCAAATGCACTCCCCAGGCAACCAATGGAGCAGGGTTCTACTATGGCACTCACAGTTGTTATTCCTAGTTGGATGCAAAGGATTATTGATAGCTATGAGGGTGACAATCATGCCCAGTTCAAAATCAGTTCTGTCCTCTTGGATCCCCAAAATGAACCAGATTTCACACTTCAGCAAGGCTTATTAAAGTTCAAAGGCAGACTGTATGTTGGTTCCTCTGGAAATTTGAGGCAGGAAATCTTATCCCAGCTACATGACAGCCCTCTAGGGGGACACTCAGGCATCAGGGCTTGCCTTAGCAGGATTTCTGCAATTTTCTACTGGCCTAATATGAGGGAGGATGTCAAGCACCTCATCCAAAACTGCATTGTTTGTCAACAGTGCAAAAACATGCATGAGCACCCCCAAGGCTTGCTGCAACCTCTACCCGTTCCTGACAAAGCATGGACTCATATCAGTATGGACTTCATTGAGGGTCTACCTAATTCTAAGGGGTTGGAAGTCATCATGGTAGTGGTGGATAGATTTACAAAATGGGGACATTTTGTGGCTTTGAGGAGGGGGTATTCGGCTGAAACAATAGCAGAAGCTTTCTTCCACCATGTCTATAGACTTCATGGACTGCCTGCAACCATTGTTAGTGACAGGGATAGCATTTTTACCAGTGAATTCTGGCAGCACTTATTTCAACTAGCAGGGGTTAAATTCGCACATAGCTCATCATATCACCCCCAAACGGATGGCCAGACTGAAAGGGTGAATCAATGCCTAGAGATGTACCTAAGGTGCATGTGTTTCCAAAGACCAAAGCATTGGGCAAAATGGCTTCCTTTAGCTGAGTTTTGGTATAACACCAGTTTCCACACAGCCCTTCAAACATCTCCATTTGAAGCCCTTTATGGCTACAAACCTACATCCATACCTATTGGTAGCTACAATAGTGGGACTACATCATCAGTTGAGCAATTCTTGCAATAGAGACAAACTTACATCAAAGAGCTCAAGGAACAATTGGAGTTTGCACAAGCCAGGATTAAGTATTATGCAGATAAGGGAATGACTAAAAGGGAGTTCCAAGTTGGGGATCTGGTTTTTCTTAAATTGCAGCCCTACGGACAAACTACACTGGCACTGAGGAGGAACCTAAAATTGGCCGCAAGATATTTTGGTCCCTACAGAGTGCTTGAGAAGATAAATCCAGTAGCATATAAGCTCCAGCTACCAGAAGAATCAAGGTTGCACCCTGTGTTTCACATTTCCCAGCTCAAGAAATACAAGGGTGTACACATACCAGCCTCACCTCATCCTCCCATCACTTCATTTGATGGGCAAATGGTGTTATATCCAGACAGAATTATGGATATCAGAACTGTGAAAAGAAGAAATGCACCAGTGGTGCAATGGCTCATGAAATGGATCAACCTGGATGAATCATCTGCTACTTGGGAGGATGCTAGATACATAATGCAGAAGTTCCCTCAGTTTTCCCCACCATGAGGACATGGTTGTGCTTAAGGAGGAGGGGATGTTAGGAACTGGGAGGGTTGAGAGCGGTTATTCTATGGTATGTTAGTTACAGAGCTGTTAGTGAGCTGTTGGTGAGCTGTTATAGCAGTTGTGAGTTGTAATTCAGTGTATAAAAGGAAACACAGAACAATTGTAAAAGGCATGCAAGTTTATACTGAATAAAATTCCTATTTCCTCTACAATTTCTTCCTTCTTCCCTTTCCCCTTTTATCTTCTGCATCTTTTGTTACTCAGTCCCTTACACTTTATCACGCCCATTTTGCGTATTTTGTTCTTTTCTTTCTTCTCTTGGTTGTTTATGAAGATCTCATTTTGCTGCATTTCTGATAACCTTGACAGATTTTTTTGTTCTATTCAAAATTATTGATCAATCGAAGCCGAGCCCTGGAATTTGTGTTCATTTCTTCGCTGAAGCAATGGATACACTTCCCAATGTTTTGTGCTGTGGGGATATTATTCAACTATCTCGTGTTTTGGTAATTCGAAGTTCCTACACTTCATAAAATTAGTAATGTGTTGATGTCACTTTAGTTCTCTGTTTTTTATCGAGAGGATTTCGTAGTTTTCCAAGATTGAATTTTTTGGTGTATGGGAGCTAGTTTGAGTGGGCTGCTTACAGTTAGAGCGTCTGTTTATGCAGATGAAGACTCATCAATCCGAAGTTTTCGCTCAATACAACAAGAAAAACTCGTATTTTGCTTTATTCAAAGGGAAAAGTGGGACAACGTATACTCCTTATCAGTGTTCTTCTAAGTATCATGCTAGAGAACAGGACAGGAAGTGGTTGATTGATCACCCACAAGAAATGGGTATATATTCTCTTCTCTGTCCCCTGCTTTTCTCTTTCACCCTAGGAATTTTTTTTTGGGTTTCCATATTAGGTTGTTGCTTCCATTTGGTTCTTTAGTAATGTTCATCTTGCATTAATCAGAGTTTAGTCTCCTTAGGAGAATGGGATTCTAATCACATCGAAAAACCTTGGACCTCGAGTTTTGATATGGTTTTCACTTTTTAGTTGCAAGAAGGTCTAATATTCACTGATTTTGTGTTACAATTCTACGTCTTACCTTCAATTTTATGTTCTTGAATGACTATAGAAGAATGTGATGTGTAAATGTTTAAATACAGTATCTTGTCAGTTACCTGTATGCATAGTTGTTCTCCAAGTACTCGTGTTAAATTGGGAGTCATTCCATTCAGAGAGCTAGAAACTCAGTTAGCAAGTTCTTTAAAAGAAAATTATTTATACCACCTGAACTATCATACAATTTTACCACTGCATTTTTCGGTCCACATGTTCATTCGTTTCTGAATTTCCACAAATTTAGGAGTTAACCACCAGTCATCTTGAGTTGGTGAATTTTGTGTTACTATTCTAAGTCTTACCTTCAATCTTATGTTCTTGAATGACTATAGAAGAACGTGATGTGTACTCGTGTTGATTGATCACCCACAAGGAGTTAACCACCAGTCATCTTAGAGTTGGTGAATTTTGTGATCGTTTTGAAGGGATATGCCAGTACTCGTTTTAAAACTAACAATAACTGTAACTAGCTCCAAGTTGTGTTTTCTCCGTGTGTGCGGAAACACCCGAAACGAAAAGTAAAGCGCATTGGAATGTAAATGGAAGAACAAGAAAACAGATTTAACGTGGTTCGGCAATTCGCCTACATCCACCGGAAACAGCAATTTTCAGATTAGAGAAACATTTACACACACAAATTTATCTCTCAGGATCCTCACTTTTTACTGAAGCTAATACTTAGCTGAAAAGGGGATGCTTCTACAATTGAGCAAGGGGTAGTTTATATAGGTGAACATGGTGTCATTTTTTTTTTCCTCCGTAGGATACAAGTATCCAAGACTTTTGATGATATCTTGGACTTTCAATACTTGTTGCAACCATTGAAGACTTGTAACTTGAGCCACCATTTCTACATTTAACAACACATGCTAGAAATGAGCCACAAATATCAACAAATATATCAATGGAGGGAAATCGACGCATTATATAAAAATACATCACTTAGTATAATGTGTGATACACATTACATCATACGATTATAATACACATTAAATTTATGAGGCCTTTATTTTTACCACAAATGATCTACCGTGTACCACAATACCTATGTACCACAGTAAAATCGACCCTATGAAAGTCGAATGTATAGAGAACATTCAACCTTTCCGGTGTCGATTCTAATTCGATAGTGCAGGAAATCGAATGCTGCCTATACGTTCAACTTTCACAAGATCGATTCTGTCAAAATGGTGTGGTGCAATGACATGTCAAAGAACACTTACTTCAGGTGTGGCGTGAATAAATGCCCTCTATTTATTGGTATTTTCCACATAGTAGTGATAATGCCACAACATTATGCACAACACACTTTAGAATCATTTATTATGACATGGACCTATTGGTTCAAATAGGTTCCATAAAAATCAATGGTTTTTTTTTTTTTTTTAAAGGAATCAATGGTTTATTTGTTGTGATGCGGTGGCATGTCACTTCAGGTGTGGCGTGAATAAATGCCCTCTATTTTCCACAGGATAGTGATAATGACACAATAAAAATTGTCCGAACATTGTGCACAACATTTTTATTATGATGTGAGACCTATTGCTTCAAACAGGTTCATAAAAATCGATGTTTTATTTGTGGGACGAAAATTTCTCTTTTCCACACCTTTCCTGCCTGGAGCAAATCGCAACTACAATTGCAACATGGTGCAATAGAATCCCGAATTAGAATTACACACCGAAGTAAAAGGCAGTACTACAGTACTACTATGCTAAGAAAAACCCTAGGTTTGAAGAGGAAGATGGGGTGAGAGATGACTACAAATTTCTTCAAGTAATCGACGCAATTGCTTCGATTAATCAGAATGTTAATCTGATTGGTATTGTCTTAGAAACTGGCATTCCTAAGCGTTCCAAAGGCACAGGTATTCACTTTATCATGCCCATTTTGCGTTTTTTTTTTTCCCTTTTCTTTCTCTCTTGATTGTTTATGAAGATCTCATTTTTCTGCATTTCTGATAACCTTGACAGATTTTTTTGTTATATTCAAAATTATTGATCAATCGAAGCCGAGCCCTGGAATTTCTGTTCATTTCTTCGCTGAAGCAATGGATACACTTCCCAATGTTTTGTGCTGTGGCGATATCATTCAACTCTCTCGTGTTTCGGTAATTCGAAGTTCCTACACTTCATAAAATTAGTAATGTGTTGATGTCACTTTAGTTCTCTGTATTATTTCGAGACGATTTCGTAGTTTTCCAAGATTGAAATTTTTGGTGTATGGGAGCTACTTTGAGTGGGCTGCTTACAGTTGGAGCGTCTTTTTCTGCAGATGAAGACTCATCAAACCGAAGTTTTCGTTCAGTACAACAAGAAATACTCGTCTTTTGCTTTATTCAAAGGGAAATGCGGGACGACGTATAATCCTTATCAGTGTTCTTCTAAGTATCATGCTAGAGAACAGGACAGGAAATTTATAGATGATTTGAGGAAGTGGTTGATTGATCACCCACGAGAAATGGGTATATATTCTCTTCTCTGTCCCACTCGAGGATTTCCCAACTATTGGTATTTATGATTGTATCTTTTGCACATTCATACTGGTATCTTCCTGCTTTTCTCTTTCACCCTAGGAAATTTTTTTTGGGTTGTTGCGCTTCCATTTGGTTCTTTAGTAATGTTCATCTTGCATTAATCAGAGTTTAGTTTCTTAGGAGAATGGGATTCTAATCACTTCGAAAAACCTTGGACCTCGAGTTTGGATATAGTTTTCACTTTTTAGTTTCAAGAAGGTCTAATATTCACTGTTTTTGTGTTACAATTCTAAGTCTTACCGTCAATTTTATGTTATTGAATGACTATAGAAGAATGTGATGTGTAAATGTTTAAATTCAGTATCTTGTCAGTTATTTGTGTGCATAGTTGTTCTCCAAGTACTCGTGTTAAATTGGGAGTCATTCCATTCAGAGGTCTAGAAACTCAGTTAACAAGTTCTTTAAAAGAAAATGATTTATAACACCTGAACCATCACACAATTTTACCACTGCATTTTTTGGTCCACATGTTCATTCGTTTCTAAATTTCCACAAATTTAGGAGTTAACCACCAGTCATCTTTGAGTTGGTGAATTTTGTGATCGTTTTGAAGGGGTTTGCCACTACTCGTTTTAAAACTAAAAATAACTGTAACTAGCTCCAAGTTGTGTTTTCTCCGTGTTTCAGTCTACGTTGGTGCTGATGCATTTGCTTTGTAGGGTCTGGTGATTTACTTCAGCTGAAGGATATCAAAGTAGGAGAAGGCTATAATCTGTTTGGCAAGGTATGCTTTGAACTCAGCCTAATATTTTGTATCTTGAAAATAATCAAATAATGCACGAAATAATATCAAAATAAGGAAAATGAACGTTAAGTGCAGATTTCTCGACTCACGAACCTGATATATGATATTCAACTCAAATGGTTCACATTTATAGGTCGAAACAACTACATTTAGCTCATAGTGGATAGAATGTTGATGCCGTAGGATGGACTATTTTAAGCGTCATCAGAAGGATACTGTGATGCAAACTGGATATCTGACTGCAAGGATTCAAAATCCACTAGTGGATATGTATTCGCTATTGGTGGTGGTGCAGTGTCTTGGAAATCAACAAAACAAACTTGCATAGCTCGATCCACTATGGAATCTGAGTTTATTGCGTTAGACAAAGCTAGAGAAGAAGCAGAATGGCTTCGGAATTTCTTAGAGGATATTCCTTGTTGGCCAAAGCCAATTCCTGCAATTGACATACATTGTGATAGTATGTCGGCTATAGGACGTGCACAAAGCTGTATGTATAATGGTAAGTCTCGACACATACGTTGTAGACATAATACCATCAAACAATTGATCTCTAATGGCGGGATTTCCATTGATTATATACAATCAAAGGAGAATCTTGCGAATCCGCTAACAAAAGGTTTACCTAGAGATCATATTTCAATCTTGACAAACGGAATGGGACTTAAGCCTATTGCGCATGTTCCCTTATAATGGAAACCCAGCCATAGTGATTGGAGATCCCAAGATCATGGTTCAAAAGGGACAACTAAGTTACGAAGGACAGTTAGCACTTACCCATTATGTCAGAACATTTTAATTTGAAATTTTTTTAATACTAAATTAAAATTAAACAATGAAACATTAAACAAAGGGCTTCCTTCATCTTTTATTTTTATATTTTTATTCGAAACGCCTCGTGATCTTCAACCAATTATGGGCTTCAATATAATTATCAGGAGTAAGTGCTATAGCTTGTTTCCAATACTCAGCGGCTTGATCGAACCAAGCTTCCGCGATTTCCGAATCTCCCTGTCGAACGGCCTGTTCTCCACGGTCAGAATAGGTAAGTCAATTCCTTCCTTTAGAACCGTACTTGAGAGTTTCCTGGCTCATACGGCTCATTAATCAATTCTTTTATCTATATAATTTCTTTTATTTGGGTTAACTAAAAGAGGTTAATTACATGAGTTTCAAACTAAAATGGATTTGGATTCATAATCGGTTTTATTTAGTTTTATCTTTTTTCCCACCGCCAGAACAATAAAGGATACTCATTCCCCCTATCCTTATAATTTTCTGAAAGGTAACTATCTCGGTTTCATATAAAAATTTATATAGAATCTTTGAAAAAGACTTTCCTTCGCTTTCTAAGAAATAAGAAAAGGCTTACTATCTTTGGGATCTAATCCTACACCGCTGCTCAAGACTTTAAGTAGATCAACTCTATTACATAAGTGAATTCCTCATTTTTATATCAAGAAGGATATCTCCGATCATGACATAAGTACGCAGTTATTATTGTATCGTCCAAAAACTTTGCTAATTGATCCTTACGGTGCTGCTTCTATCAATTGTCTTAATTTGATCTTGTTTTTTATCCATCGAAAAAGTAGCTAGGCATACTATCCCCTTTCTTCCTATTTTTAATTCTATGAAGTTTATTTCTTTGCTACAGCTGATAAAAATCGTTGTTTTAGACGATGCATATGTAGAAAGCCTAGGTTTTTATAGTATTTACTGGTCGATTTTGGTTTTCTTTCTTTTTTCTTTCTATAGTGGAGATAGTCGCACGTAATGACAGATCACGGCCATATTATTAAAAGCTTGTGGTAAGAATGGGTTTCGTTCGAGTGCTCGAAAATAATATTCCAAAGCTTTCGTGTGTTCTCCATTACTTGTGTGGATAAGACCTACATTGTAGAGTATATAACTTCGATCATAAGGATCAATTTCTTGTCTGCTGAAGGTTTAGGTTAAGCATAGATCTTTTAATGATTCCTATATCTTGGTTAAACAAGTGGGGTATTGCAGAGTACTCTTTATTGGAGGTCACCTATGTAAGTGGAAGTGGGACCGCTTCTGTGAGAATTTGTGGGCTAAATTCTCTAACACACTTTCTGAAACCAAGGTGTTCGAGGGCCAAAATGGACACAACCATGAGAACTTCGAGAAAGCCAGGGGGTCTATTGTGTGGGTATCATTGTCTAGGCATGCACCAAAGCCTGAGCAGTTCAAGACCTAGTTCACTACTTAGCCGAGTATGTCCGATGGTATTCTACTAGGGAAGGTTCAAGGCAGCAAACCACCTCGCCCGATGCAATAGAAATCCGTTTTGTTATCTCTATAGAGTCTGCATCGCATATGCATTAATTTTCATTTATGTGGGGGATTGTTCGAACTTTATTGGCTATTTATCTCAAACCGGGTCTAAGTGTAAGTGGCGAACAGTCCACTTAAGGCTCGATTTTAAATGACTTACAAAATGAATTTCCGGGAGCTAAAAATATTATTGGAAATTACTAAGATAGTAGTTGATGTTAGGCTTTTGAATCATTCGATTCCGATATCGGGTGAATGAGAAATTAATGCCTAAAGGTAGAGTAATTTATGTAAGTGTTGTAATGGAAGTGTGTTCCATTTGTCCCACATAGGTAATGAAACTAAAGATGCTCACTATATAAGTGGGAGAGTTTCATAGAAGGGCAAGCCCCAAGGGGCAAGAGAATTTTGTGAAGGAGGAAGGACTTAGATGCTTGTTGGTTCACACATGCGCGCCGCCGCCGCCGCCACCGGCCGGCTCGGTTCGGTTCGTGCTCGAGCTTTGGGCTTGACTTGGCCCAATATTAATTTTTTGGACCAGCTCAACATTTAATTCTGAATAAATGCAACAGTACAACAATGCATCAGTTCGGAAATGTAAACAGACATCAGTTCGAGTTCCATCTGTTCATGAACAGAAAAAACTGAAATTGCTCCAACAGTCATTTTGAACAGATACAACCTTCTCTTCTGCGAATTTCTGAACAGATGCTTATGTTCATTGCCTCCAATCTCTGCCTATATAAACCACACTTCTGAATGAAAATAAACACAACATTTTTCATACCATTACTCTGCAGAAAAAACACCCAAACATTTGCATTGTCAGAGATAATCAAATGCCTTATCAGTTCGTTGCTTTCCTCATTCAAGTGCAAGAACCCGGAAAGGTAGACTGAACTCGCACCAGTCACAATAAGGCTCTGTTTGGTTTGAAGGAAACAAAAGGAAAAGAAAAGAAATGAGATGGAGGGATTTATGTGTAGTGTTTGGTATTCTATGTTGGAAAAAGAAAGAAAGGGAAGAGATAGAAACTAGTGAAAATGATACAATGTAATTAATTAAAAAAAAATAACGAGACTTTGTTATTTCCTTTCTTTTCCTTTGTCCAATCCAAACACTTTAAAGAGATTTTGAAATCACTCATTCCCCTTCGTTTTTCTTCATTCACAGTCCTCTCTTTTCTATTCCTTTTGTTTCATTCAAACTAAACAGAGCCTAAGTTTTTGCGTTTACTTTTTGTTTTCTGCATTTTTGCTTCTATTTGTTGCATACTATGAACGTATGAATAAACATTCTTCATGTTATGTATTCATCTTTTAGATTTATGTTTCGACAAATTGCATGTTGTTCATCTCTAAAAATTACAAACCGATACACTGCTATAATATTTCTAACAATTATTTGATAATGTATGATGATTAGAATATTGAATTCAATGATTAACGTTTTAGTATGGAATACCATAAATATATTTGGGAACATTTATACATGAACTATCATACACAAATGTACAAGAAGATATTTGAAACTAACAATGAGATATTTCACCTCCATATTATCATGCAAAATTTCTAATGTTGAATTGTAATGCTTTGTCACACCCCTCCTTATCTTCAATTCATAGTCAAAATTTTGTAGTATTTTCTACCTAAAAACATCAAAAACCTTCATCTTATGCAACAATGGAGGAAAATCGACGCATTATACAAAAATACATCAGTTAGTATAATGTGTGATACACATTACATCATATGATTTATAATACACATTAAATTTAAGAGGCTTTTATTTTTTACCACACATGATCTACTCATGTACCACACTACCCAGTGGCAGATCCAGGAATATATTCCAGTGGTGTCACAGGAGTCTAAAACTACATCTTTTATCCAAAAAAAATTCCAGTGGGGTCACCGGAGTCTAAAACATCAATTTTTATCGACAAAATGACACTTTTTAACAACAAAACTACATAGTTTTAATACTAAATTTTTTATTTTTTTTTTTAGAAATTGAGTGGGTCACGTGACCCCCCTTGGGTATGCTGGATCCGCCCCTGACACTACCTGTGTACCATAATAAAATCGACAATGTGAAAGTCGATAATATAGACAACATTCAACCTTCCTGTCGATTCTAATTCGATAGTGCGGGAAGTCGAATGTTGCATATACATTCAACTTTCACATGATCGATTCTGTGAAAATGGTGTGATGCGGTGGCATGTCACTTCAGTTGTGGCGTGAATAAATGCCCTCTATTTTCCACAAGATAGTGATAATGACACAACAAAAATTGTCAGAACATTGTGCACAACACTTTTATTATGATGTGAGACCTATTGGTTCAAACAGGTTCCATAAAAATCGATGTTTTATTTGTGGGACGAAAATTTCTCTTTTCCACACCTTTCGTGGCTGGAGCAAATCGCAACTACAATTGCATAATGAACATGGTGCAATAGAATTACACACCGAAGTAAAAGGCAGTACTACAGTACTACTATGCTAAGAAAAACCCTAGGTTTGAAGAGGAAAATGGGGGTGAGAGATGACTACAAATTTCTTCAAGTAATCGACGCAATTGCTTCGCTTAATCAGAATGTTAATCTGATTGGTATTGTCTTGGAAACCGGCATTCCTAAGCGTTCCAAAGGCACAGGTATTCACTTTATCATGCCCATTTTGCGTTTTTTTTTTGTTCTTTTCTTACTCTCTTGGTTGTTTATGAAGATCTCATTTTGCTGCATTTCTGATAACCTTGACAGATTTTTTTGTCATATTCAAAATTATTGATCAATCGAAGCCGAGCCCTGGAATTTCTGTTCATTTCTTCGCTGAAGCAATGGATACACTTCCCAATGTTTTGTGCTGTGGCGATATCATTCAACTCTCTCGTGTTTCGGTAATTCGAAGTTCCTACACTTCATAAAGTTAGTAATGCGTTGATGTCACTTTAGTTCTCTGTTTTATATCGAGAGGATTTTGTAGTTTTCCACGATTGAATTTTTTGGTGTATGGGAGCTAGTTTGAGTGGGCTGCTTACAGTTGGAACGTCTGTTTCTGCAGATGAAGACTCATCAATCCGAAGTTTTCGCTCAATACAACAAGAAAAACTCGTCTTTTGCTTTATTCAAAGGGAAAAGTGGGACAACGTATTCTCCTTATCAGTGTTCTTCTAAGTATCAGGCTAGAGAACAGGACAGGAAATTTATAGATGATTTGAGGAAGTGGTTGATTGATCACCCACGAGAAATGGGTATATATTTTCTTCTCTGTCCCCTGCATTAATCAGAGTTTAGTCTCCTTAGGAGAATGGGATTCTATTCACTTAGAAAAACCTTGGACCTCGAGTTTTGATATAGTTTTCACCTTTTAGTTTCAACTTTCAAGAAGGTCTAATATTCACTGTTTTTGTGTTACAATTCTAAGTCGTACCTTCAATTTTATGTTCTTGAATGACTATAGAAGAATGTGATGTGTAAATGTTTATATTCAGTATCTTGTCAGTTATCTGTATGCATAGTTGTTCTCCAAGTACTCGTGTTAAATTGGGGAGTCATTCCATTCAGAGGTCTAGAAACTCAGTTAGCAAGTTCGTTAAAAGAAAATGATTTATACCACCCGAACTATCACACAATCTTACCACTGCGTTTTTTGGTCCACATGTTCATTCGTTTCTGAATTTCCACAAATTTAGGAGTTAACCACCAGTCATCTTGAGTTGGTGAATTTTGTGATCGTTTTGAAGGGATATGCCAGTACTCGTTTTAAAACTAACAATAACTGTAACTAGCTCCAAGTTGTGTTTTCTCCGTGTTTCAGTCTACGTTGGTGCTGATGCATTCGCTTTGTAGGGTCTGGTGATTTACTTCAGCTGAAGGATATCAAAGTAGGAGAAGGCTATAATTTGGTTTGCAAGGTATGCTCTGAATTCAGGTATTTTTTACTACATTATACTAAAGTATTTGTCGTCGTAGGACCAACTTGCTTATGCAACCGACCACCTTTTCCATTTAACTTCTTAGAGAATGCATGCTAGACACAATTACTATGTTGTATTTTTGAACAGGATCGACAACATTTTGTACTTACTAACTTATGTCGGGATGTTGGTTACCTGCTTAACGTATATATTTCTCTACAAGATTCTTCATCTCTCTGAAGTCCAGAATGGTAATTGGATTGTCTATGTTTGGGATGCAACAGATACTCCAGCACAGCCCATTGAGACAAGTGATGTAAAGCTATAGAATTGATTTTGATAGAATACGCTGAAGCTCTCAGCAAACGTTTACGATATCCAAAATGTCAAAAGCTGCCTTTTGAGAAAAGAGTTTAGAGTTTAAATACTCTAATATCTAATACAACTGAAAGACAAAAATACCCGTCATTGCATAAATAAAATAAATAGACAAAAATAACCCTCATCTTTAAAATATCTTGCAAACTCACTGCATCATCTCCATCCGCCCCCAAAATAACAAACTCGTCCTCGAGTTGGATCCCTCTTGTTTGTGCATCGTCTAATAGGTGATGAAGAGTCGAGTCAGCAACAATCAAAGTCTTGTAAATCGGATATACAGCGGACAAATCAATTTTGTATACCGGTGGGTCAATCTCAATCACCACATTATGAAACATTTTCAAACTCTCTCTCAATTGTCCATTCTTCCATGAAACATTTCCACATGCATCAATAATAACAACACTCATCTCCCCCATGATGAGTTTCCTTTCCATATTAGTGTTGTTCGTATCATTCCAACGCTCCTATGGAATAACTCGTCCACGAGTTAGATTAAATCCGATACCCTTTTGATCACCAACAGAGAATAATCTTCTAGAAGTCGGTGAATTTTCAAACCTTCTTATTTGATCAAGTTTATCTTCATTTCCTAATGTGAAGGAAATTTGAAAATCCATGCTCATTGCAGCCACTTTGGGTTCAGGTTCTTTAAATTTCGTTCCTTTCACAGTTTTGTAGAGGAAGGGTACTGATGGTGCCAAAGTCCATGTAGCCAACCCAAAATCACACAACTTGGCCAATTTCTTGGAAGAAAGAAGGATATTTGATGGCTTTATATCTCTATGCAGAATGCATCTATCTGTGCCATTAACAGATACTATGCAGAATGCATCTATCTGTGCCATTAATATTTGATGGCTTAATAATGAAAGAATAGATACGAGTGTTGTTGTTGCTGCAGCTAGGAATCCTCCATGGATACAGGTTTGCCTGAAATCTTACTCTATTGATGAGAATGATCGTTGGGGTAGTAGAAATTACCGCGTTTTTGCAACAAGATTCAAGGATTAATTAATTATGTAGCTTAATCTTCTAATCTAAATTAAATTAAATTAAGGATCTGCTAGTATCCGTTAATTGTATTCGTGTTCGGTGATCGGTAACAAGTTATTAGTTATATGTAATTTCATTGTGTCATTCTATTCTGTCTTGCATATAAGTCTGCAAGTATTTTATCCGGACATTAAACTCCATTCAAGAAGCTATTGAATTATAATGAGAAATTAGATAAAACAAATGAATGACCTACAAACAGTTCTTTTATATACAGTTCTGGAAAACCACAACCCCCTCCTCCCTCCAAAAAAAATTTATAATTAAAAGATTTCAAGAAAAAAGAAGATGAAAAAGTTTTTTTTTTTTTTGGAGGAGTTGGAGAGAGGGACACATATATTTCATCAATTAAGGAGAATGACTGTTTTTTTAAACTTTTACATAAAGGATTTTTTTTAATAATTTATGGCATCTTGTAAAAAAAAAAAAACACACTTTCTCTCTTATCCATATTTTTTAAACACTCGTATCTCTCAATTTCAAATTTGAAAAATCTTTTATCAAATTTTTTATTTTTTCATGCTCTTTATTTCGAGATCACATTCATCGTATTCCGGCGTGATCCGAAAATCCACTGTTGAAATTCACTGTTGTTCGTAATTCATTGTTTTTCGTGATTAATTGGGAAGATTCACTGAGTGAATTTCGACAGTGAATCTCACAAAAAACACGATGTAATTATATCGAACCAAGTTTCAAAATGAAGAGCATGAAAAAAATAAAAAATTCAGTAAATGTTTCATCGTGTTTGAAAATTTAGATCAAAAGATATGATTGTTTGAAAACGGAGGAGGAAAGAGAAAAAATACAAAAAAACAAAAACCATAACAGGTACATGAGCAATTTTTTATTTTTTATTTTTTTATTTTAATAATTTTTTTATCCTTTGTTCTTTAGCCTATA
>JAMYXJ010000448.1:0-21531 GCA_024500145.1 Gentiana dahurica var. dahurica | reverse complement strand
CTCACCCCGTACTTGGCCATTAACTTCTCAAACGGCTTATTACAGAAATGGCTCCCATTATCACTAATGATGGCAAGAGGATTCCAAACCACGTGAAGATATTTTTCTTTAAAAACCGCAGTACAACCTTTGCATCATTGGTAGGTGAAGCGATAGCCTCAACCCATTTAGACACATAGTCGACTGCCACCAAAATATAGCGGTTTGAAACAGACGAAGTGAAAGGTCCCACAAAATCAATTCCCCATACATCAAAGAGTTCTGGTTCTAAGATACTCCGCAGTGGCATTTCATGTCTCCTCGAGATATTTCCCGTCATTTGGCATGAATGACAGGATCTAGCATATTCGTGCGCAGTTTTGTAAAGATTGGGCCAGTAAAAACCACATTGGAGAACTTTAGCAGCAGTCTTGTCCCCTCCATAGTGTCCTCCGCTTCATAAGTATGACAATGTTTAAGTATATCGAGGAATTCACTCTCAGGAACACATCTTCTAAAGATGTTGTCTGAGCAACGCTTAAAAAGATAGGGTTCATCCCAATAATAGTGTTTAAGGTCCGCAAAAAACTTCTTCTTTTGCTGCTGGTTCAAGTCTGGTGGCAAATATCTCCTGGATAAATAATTCACATAATCTTTAAACCATGGTTGTTGCTTCTCAGCCTTAACAACCTCACTTCGCGAAGATATTTCGGCGCAATCACTATTCCCTAAAATGGTAGAGATGGAGGATAATTGCTCGTCGGGGGGCTTTTCTAGGCATGGTGTGAATGCCTCCTCAGGCTCTTTCTCATCATCCCTAACATCTTCTATATTTTCCTCGTTCTTTGGGATTGTTGGAGTAAGCTCCTTTTCACTTCTAATCATTATCACATTCACATCCCTAGGGTTCCTATCAGTGTTGCTCGGAAATCCCCCAGGAGGTCTAGTTGACAGTTGTTCAGCTAATTGTCCTATTTGATGAGGGAGATTATGGATTAAGGCTTCTTGGTTGGTGACTTTGGCATCATTATTTTGACAGTATTGTTGAAAGTTTGTAGCCAAGTCAGTCATGGAATTTGCTAATTGATTCATTGTGTCAGACATTGTGTTACTCATCTTTTCAAGTGCAACTTCCCAACCGTAAGTTTGAGCTTGCTGAGGTACATAAGTGTTGTGTGGTTTTACCCCTTCATTTGGATCACTCCATCGGAATTCAGGTTGTTCATGATTTGGTTTGTAACCGTCATAGTGATTACCCTGTCTCCCAGTGTAATTGGCTTCTTTAGTACCCGCATTCTCTAATTGATTAATTGTTTCCGTCCCTTTTTCCAGTCTCCACTCGTTGAATCCTCTCATGCATACCATCCACCTTATCATTTAAGAGCAATAGAGTATGCATGATCTTATGCGATACATCCTTCTCAAATAAATTATCGGCCATCTTCACAGGTTGCTATTTCACCACCTCCCCATTGGCTATTCATTGCTATTTGCTCCATCTTTCCTTGTGCCTCCTCAGGAGATAAAAGAACAAACGCTCCATTACTGGAGGCATCTACTCTTATCTTCTCCGTATCTCTCAATCCATGGTAAAAGGTTTGCATTAAAATCCATAGAGGGATATCATGATGAGGGCACTTCTTCATGGACTCCGTAAAACGTTCCCAAGCTTGATCAAAACTCTCCCCAGGTTGCTGCTTGAACCCCAAGATATCTTGGCGTAACTTAAGGGTCTTTCCTAAAGGAAAGTACTTATTCATGAACTTTTGCAACAGTTCCTCCCAGATCGTGATTGATCTACCCTCTAAAGAGAAAAGCCATTGCTTAGCTTTATCTTTCAAAGTGAAAGGGAAAAGTTTTAGCTTAATGTTATCCTCAGGAACCAGTTCTGGCTTCACGGTACTAACGATCTCTAAGAAATTCATCACGTGAATGCCAGGATCTTCATTCAGGATACCATGAAAAGTGGAATAGTTTTCCACCATTTGAATGACATTAGGTTTCGGGTGATAAACTTCAGCAGCATTTTCAGGCACTACGATTGCAGGAATGAATTGTTCAATGGTAGGCGTTGCATTGCTTTGCAAAGTACGCCTTTCCCATGCAGCCACAGCTTGGTTAACAAAATTTGCATTATTAAAATTATTTCCATTTACCTGGTTGGCTTCATTCAGTAATCCTTCCATGTCTGAGTTAGATTGATCGGAATGTTGTGTTCCTTCAGATTTTTCCTCGCCTTGCTCTTCGTTTGGATCCTCAGAAAATCCGGGCAGCTCGTTCTTATTATTTTTATATTTATTTTTATTTGCACGAAAAAAACAACAATAAACAATTAAAATACGCCAAGGCTACTGCCTTTGGCGAGACTCTAAAATAGACAAAAATAAAAATAACAAAAACAATAAACAATTAGAAACTTTAAAGGCTAATCCTTTAACTAGACTCAATAAATAAAAACTAAACTAAAACAGACTCTAAAAATACGAAAATTATAGAAACACGAAGCAAACACTGTATAGAACAGAACGGAGCAGAAACTGCCCAGATTTGTTCTACGACTCTTACACGTTATTTCTATGTTATAAAAACTAATTAAACAGACTTTATTCACAATATTTACGAATCTACGTTTAATAAAATAAGCTATACTCAATTTAATGACACGAGTCCCCGGTAACGGCGCCAAAAACTTGATGACGGTCAAGTTATGAAAATAACTTGATACCTAAATAACCAACTAGCAAGAGAACTAGGTTCAATCGTAGTATAGCTAGATAGAGTCGAGGTCGATCCCACAGAGACTCGGCTTAAACAAGTACAACGCTATTAAACTAAAAATAGATTGAAGGCGGTCTCCGACCAACAATAACGTGAAAATAAAGGTTGAAACAATAGAAAACACAAAGACTAACAATACGACAGTAGACACTAAAACACTTATTTTTATGGTTTTATAAGACTCTAACAAACGGTATTGATTACGCTAGTAGTAATTACTCCCCCATATATGTATATCTAAGCCGAGACAGAAAAGACATTAAGGTTGATTATATTTTGGCTAAGGGAGTCATACCCTAAACTGGATCTAATTCGTGAACGGATAGAAGATCCCTATGCTTAATTATGAATCCTTCCTTGGATAGGATAGAACATCAAATAACAAGCATGCTATACCAAACTAGGGATGCCGATCTAAAATCGTCACCTCGTCTAGGAAACCACCGTGGACGGGTTGGCACACCTCCTAAACGATCAGCTAACTAATGTCCTAGTAACATGACAATTTTCATAATATATCATATTAATTACGAGAACGATGTAACAAATTGGCCGGATGTATTACATGTTTATATGAAAAACAGAAAGCACGACGTAGCCGAAGTCGTTCACAGAAAATTACTAGAATCTTGATGGCTAGATCTAACCATATAGACCATGGTAGATCTAGACCGGTGACTCTAGAATCTTCTCGTAAAACGCCTTCGTACGGCTTAGATCTACATGAATATGGGTTTGTTAATTAACTACATCACGAAATCAATACACAAACGACTACTCAATAACGAAATAAAATAGATCTACGAATAAAAACGACATATTTGGATAGGCATTACCCTCGTAGACGGAGGGTCCTCCGATCCTTCAATGCAATCTCTAATCGAGGAATCCATCGCCTCCGTGATGAAGAAACATAATATAAAATAAGAAGAACTATATTGATAAACTAAAAGTATTGTAATATTGTGTTCTAGAGTGTATATGGTGTCTAGATAGTGGTTTAAATGAAATTCGTACATCTCTATTTATAGGGGTTCAAGCTAATTAAAAGACATACTTCAAAATATCAAAACAATTAGAGATAACTCCCGGCCGATCTTAAAAGCAAAAAATTCGCCCCCCTCCTAGCGCATCCACCATCGGCGCCAACTCTTCGGATTGGCTCGTCGGCTCTTGTCATGCCTTACTCCTCTTTTCGTGCTTATCCAATCTTTATCTTCAATGCATCCGGATTTGCTTGGATTTATCTTGTAATTTAATTTGTCCATTTGTAATTATCCTCCAAAAATTATCTCAATCTACAAAATAAATATTTATCCCAAAGTAAATCATATTTAAATAATAAAAACGGATAAATACCAAATTATATTTTATAAATCACATAACATTAAATAATAAATACAAACATGTGATTTAATATAAAATATATATTATTAATCTCGATTTAAGGCCAATGTTGATGACTTTTATTGGTATAATTTGACCGTCATCAGCTGCATACAAATTTATAATAACGACGTTAAGCCCACATTATTTACGGACGTGATACAGATATAAAAATAATAAATAATAAATAAATAAACACACTAGCTTACTAGTTACTATCAAGTCGGATTCTATTCTAACTAACATAGATGAGTACCAAAACCAAATCCCGTGAGAAATCTCTCTGAAGATATACTGCTAACTCTTATTCACGTAATCTCGAGAAACTGATTATTGGGGACTCACTCTTGGATGTTGTATCTAGAGAATAAGGTGTTCCGTTTAGAGGAGGGGACATCTTGTTTCCATACGTGAACATAATGTTTTTGTTTGTTTATAAAATGACCGATCACGAAGAAGCTCGTGACCTAAACTAACACAAACTTGAACAACAAATACTTAATTCGGCTCGCTTGTTAACAACTTTAACTCCAACTAGGCTAAAACAATTCCAGAGGGGTGATTTTTAGTCGGTTACTCTACATGAAGTAAATTGACTGGTGATGATGGTCGGCTCTATCAGGGCCATGTGTCATGAATATAACGGCTAAACTTTAAATAAAGCACGAAGACTGTACCCCGACCAGTGGTCGGGAGGTCGACCATTATTCAAAGCAAGTCAGACAGAGCGAGTTGCCCTCTGGCAGTTAATATGCACGTTTCCCTAGTTAAGGGTTAATCTTATGGAAATAATCTAGTCTCATTAAGGCTCTGATTCAGCATTAAAAATAAAGGAGATATTATCTCAATAATCAGGGATTCGTATCGATCCTAATTAATACTGGTGTAACCGAATCCTAGAAGGATACGGCAAGATTAGGGTTAAGACTCCTTATATAAACCCCTTCCAAGAACTGCGCCCGGCTTGATTCCATTTGAGAAATTGGATACGTAGGCAGCTTGAGGATAACTCAGGTTCAGTCAAAATACAACAAAAGTCACATCCTCTTTTGTGTTTGTCGGTGATCGAAGAGTTACCAATAGATCATTTTGCCCGAAAACTGTATTTGGTGAAGTCCAACTTCATCATTGGCGCTAGAAGGAAGGCCTTCTACTGGTAGTTTCAACGAGAATCATGCCACCAAAGAATACGGGAAAGAAAACACAGGATGCACCACCCAGGGTGGTGGGTCAAATCTGGTTGAAAAGGATGCCGGAGGACAAAACGCTGGCAGGGAGAAAGAAACAACGGTTGGACAACCGTTGCAGGTGGAACCTCTTCCAGATCCAGCACATCAAGCTTTGGTAGAAGCCCTATCGAACCTTAATACGATAGCTTTCAAAACTATTGTGGGCAATGCGTTCAAAGTACGGGGAGAGGAGGCTATAGAGGAAACAACCCCTAAGGAGAACCCACCGTTGAAGGATCGTAATAAGGCTCCAAATCTCTTACGAGAGGAACAAACAGAAACTTTATCTTCCAACTCCAACCCTGGGAGATGAGAGATCAGAGATCGGGTAGGGGACGCAGCACGGGCAGAGCTGGACGCCATACTGGGTAAGACATCAAGTTTTTCTTTTGAATCACCCTTTTACTGAGCAGGTGGAGAGCTACCCCAGACCTAATGGGTTTAAAATGCCCAAGATGGATCCATACGATCACGTTAAATATCTCAATTTTTGTCCGTTGAGTAGTCGGCACAACGCCGGAAACCACGTTAAATTGCTGTGTTCTTTCTATTTTCCGTGTTTTATCAATTCCGCCACTCTTTACATTTGCATTGCTTCTGTGTTTGTTTCTTTCTTAAACTACAAGCTTTCTGTCTGTGTTTACAACAAACTAGTATCGGAGCGTCAGGTTCTAGATTCAGGAGTTGCAGGTGAACAGAGTTGATCTTCACCAAGACCGGTGACCGGTGCTAGGATTTTGTGATCAAAGGTTTTTTCTTTGATTAGAAGGATGTCAGCAATGAACATGAAGATTGATAAATTTACAGGGAGGAACAATTTCAGTGTGTGGCTAATCAAGATGTGGGCCTTGTTAAAGCAACAAGGATTGTGGACTCCTTTATGTGATAGAGGGGATGCCAGTTCTGCAGATTATGCCAGTCTGGAGGAGAGAGCACATTTAACCATCATGTTGTGCTTGTCTGATGATGTTATCACAGAAAATGCTGAGGAAGACACCGCTGTCAAGTTATGGTTGAATCTTGAAAGCTTGTATATGACTAAGTCATTGACCAACAAGTTACTGCTGAAGCAGATGCTGTTCGGCCTGAGGATGCATGAGGGGACTCAGTTGAGAGATCATCTTGATTAGCTGAACACAATATTACATGATCTCAAGAATATTGATGCTAAGATTGAGGATGATGATGCTGCTTTGGTTTTGCTGGTTTCATTACCAGCTTCCTATGAGAACTTTGTGCAGTCCTTCATAGTTGGGAAGGATACAATTGCTTTGGAGGATGTAGGTCAGTTTTACATACAGGGAGCTGAGACATAAGGTAGCTGGAGCAGACAGTTAGGCTGCAGGACTGATAGCCAATAGCAGCAGTGGAAAATAGCATGGTCAGTCTAGGAAGAAAAGTTCCAAGAAGACAAAGTCCAAAGGCCCTAAATCCACTGATGTCTGTAATTACTGTAAGGAGTAGGGACATTGGAAGTCCAATTGTCCAAAGAGGAAGAAACAACAGGAGAACAGTTCTGGCACAGTTGCTGTAGCAGCTGAGCAAGATTCAGATGAGGACATGGTCCTAGTGGCAGGAGAGTCAGCACATCAAACTGATGTGTGGATTCTGGACTCTGGGGCATCCTTTCATATTTGCCCTCACAGAGAGTGGTTCTCAAGTTATCAGCAGATAGATGGTGGTCATATATCTATGGCAAACAGCAAGGTCTTCAAGGTAGTTGTGATTGGCTCAGTTCAGTTGAGGACAGAGGATGGAAGATTCTGTAAACTGAATGAAGTTAGACATGTTCCACAAATGACCAAAAACTTGGTATTTCTCAGTTCTTTGGACAGCAGGGGATTCAGTTTTAAGGGGGAAAGTGGTGTGCTGAGTGTCTATAAAAACTCAGTTGAGGTTCTCAAAGGAATCAAGAAAGGGGCTCTGTATATATTACAAGGGTCGGTTGTTGTTGGTTCCGCTGTTGTGGCATCAGCTGAGATTCATCAATCACATCTTACAAAACTGTGGCGCATGAGACTGGGTCACATGGGTGAAAAGGGGATGCAGGTTCTTTCTCAGAAAGATCTTCTTTGGGGATGTAAGGTCAAGAATCTGGAATTTTGTGAGCATTGTGTGTTTGGGAAACTTCATAGGAGCAAGTTCTCAAAAGGGGTACACAACACAAAGTCATCACTTGATTACATTAATTCTGATTGTTGGGGGCCATCAAAGGTGGAGTCATTGGGTGGCCACAGATATTTTGTGTCCTTTATTGATGACTATTCAAGGATGACTTGGGTGGTGATGATGAAACACAAAAGTGAGGCATTTAAGAGCTTCATGCAATGGAAGGCTCTAGTTGAAAATCAGTTGGGAAAGAAGATCAAGAGGCTTCGTACAGATAATGGTCTGGAATTCTGCTGGACTGAGTTTGATACATTGTGCAAAACTGAGGGTATTGCCATACATCATTCAGTCACGAATACTCCTCAGCAACATGGTGTAGCTAAAAGAATGTATCAAACTCTTCTGGAGAGAGCAAGATGTATGCTTTCTCATGCTTGTTTGTCAAGGAGATTTTGGGCAGAGGCTGTAACCACAGCTTGCTACTTAATCAATAGGAGTCCTCACACAGGGATTAGTCTCAGAACACCAGTTGAGATATGGTCAGGCAAGCCTGCAAGTTATTCAGTTCTAAGGGTGTTTGGAAGCACAGTTTACTATTATGTTAGTGAAGAGAAACTGGAACCAAGGCCAAGAACGGAGTGTTTGTGGGGTATGGTGATGGAGTAAAGCGGTACAGAATTTGGTCATCAGTAGAAACAGAGTCATTCTCAGCAGAGATACAGTTTTTGATGAAAATTCTATACTCAGTTCATCAGTGGGGAGGATAACTGAAACTGAACCAGTACTGAAACTGAGAAAACTGACAGTAAGGTGGTGCTTCAGGTGGAGTCAGTTGAAATGCAACAATCAACTGATCCAAGTCAGTTTTCACCTAATCTGATTGCTGAACCAGAACTGAATCCAAGCCATTCAGCTGAGTAAATGTCAGTTGAGCGTCAAACTGAGAACGTAGTTCAGTAGAGTATAGATGTCAGCAGAGCTAGAAGATCCAATGTTGGGATACCTCCTAGAAGGTATGTGTTTGATGATATGGTTGGGTACGCACTTCAAGTTGCAGAGGAAGTGGATAGTTTTGAACCTTCTACTTATAGGGAAACATTGACATGTTCTGAAGCATCTTAATGGCTTGTTGCCATGGGAGATGAAATGGAGTCATTACTGAAAAATCAGACTTGGGATCTAGTTAAACATCCAGCTGAAAGGAGAGTTGTTACTTGCAAATGGATTTTCAAGAAGAAGGAAGGGATAACTGAGGCAGAAGGAGTTAAGTATGAGGCACGTTTGGCTGCAAGAGGGTTCAGTTAGAAAAAAAGGGTGGAATTTGATGAGATTTTCTCACCAGCGGTCAGACATACTTCAATCAGAGTGTTACTAGCAATGGTGGCACAGCAGGACTTAGAACTTGAGCAGTTAGATGTGAAGACAACTTTTCTACATGGTGAGGTAGACAAAGAGATATACATGACTCAGCCAGAGGGTTTCTAAGTTCCTGGTAAGGAAGATCTTGTGTGTAAGTTGAAGAAGTCCTTGTATGGACTGAAGCAAGCTCCTAGACAGTGGTATAAAAGGTTTGATAGTTATATGTTCCAGTTGGGTTACAACAGAAGTCTTTATGACTGATGTGTTTACAACAGTTAGTTGGAAGATGGATCTTACATATATCTTGTGTTATATGTGGATGACATGCTGATAGCTGCAAAGAAGAAGTCTGATGTTCAGTATCTGAAAGACCTTCTCACTTTCAGTGCTGAGTTTGAAATGAAGGATTTGGTTGCAGCCAAGAAAATTTTAGGGATGAAGATCTGGAGAGATAGATTTCAGAAGAAACTGTTTTTTATCTCAACAGGGCTATATATAGAAGATTTTGTCAAAGTTTGGAATGTCAGCTGCTAAGCCAATAGATACTCTATGGCATCAAATGTTCATTTGTCAGTTTTTACTTCACAATCAGCCGAGGAGAATGAGTACATGTCAAGAGTTCCATATGCTAGTGCAGTTGGCAGTCAGATGTATGCCATGGTGTGCACTAGGCCTGATCTGGCTCAGGCAATCAGTGTTGTCAACAGGTTTATGGCTCAACCTGGAAAGGAACACTGGAAAGTTGTGAAAAGAATGTTCAGGTACCTTAGAGGTACAACTGATGTTGGTCTCATTTATGGAGGTGATACTCATAAACTGATCATCGGATACTGTGATGCTGATTATGCGGGTGATGTGGACAGTAGAAAATCTATGGCTGGTTATGTTTTCACATTGAGGATTTCAGTTGTCAGCTGGAAAGCAACTCTTCAGGCAACAGTGGCTTTATCAACTACTGAAGCTGAGTATATGGCTCTTAATGAAGCGGCCAAGGAGGGTGTCTGGTTGAAGGGACTAGTCAGTGATTTGGGGCTACATCGGGATCAAGCTGAGATTTATTGTGACATTTTGAGTGCAATTTGTCTAGCTAAGGATCAGGTTCATCATGAGAGAACCAAGCATATTGATGTGAGGTATAATTTTTTGAGAAATGAGAAGAGGGTTGTAGTGAATAAGATCAACACTAAGGATAATACTGCTGATATGTTCTCTAAACCAGTTCAGCAGAGCAAGTTTCAGTTGCGTCTGGACTTGCTGAATATTCAAAGCTTGTAAACTGAAATCTGGATACTCAGTTGAGGGCAGATCAACTAAGTGGATTCTGAGGAGAAGTCTGGTACTGTACATCCTGGCATTGACGATTGCATCTGGTACAAGTACGTTTAATTATGCAATCTGATTGATGTTGAATGAGAGTTCAAGTCAAGGTGGAGATTTGTTAGTTTTGGTGACTTGATCTCTAAACTGATAAATGATCTGGTGGAACTAATCTGAGAAACTGAAGGCTGAGAATGATGGTCAGTTTCAGTTAAGTATATTCAGTTCTGTAAAAGTCAGTTTGAAGAAGTGCAACTAAGTTTCTTCTGAAGTCAGCAGTCAGTTTCTGGTCTGCTGAGTTTTGCTGAGTATAGCTGAGTTCTACATCTGAGCAGTTGATTACAAGTCTGGAAAGTCAGTTTTGAACTGGGTTTCGTCTGGTGGATAACAGTTGGAGTTGGGGTCCACATCTGGGGCATTTATGGAAGTTTCGACAAAGATCTTTGGCGGTTAGGGTTTGAGACTTGTGTCTATAAATACCAATTATGTAATCAATGCAAGAGTGTGTCTTTCAATAGTGTTGTTCCCACACTTGTGAAAACATTGTAATTCTTTGCATAATAAAATATCTCATTTTATGTCCGTGGAGTAGTCGGCACAACGCCGGAAACCACGTTAAATCGCTGTGTTCTTTCTGTTTTCTGTGTTTAATCAATTCCGCCACTCTTTACGTTTGCATTGCTTCTGTGTTTGTTTCTTTCTTTAACTGCAAGCTTTCTGTCTGTGTTTACAACAGCTACCTTTACCTCCGTTGCATTCTACCTTCCCAGAGCCACAATCGTCGGTTAGACAAGTGAATTTTCCGGTGGAGTCTTGGGAGCATTGAGTTCGAGCCCAGAATCGGCCGCCCCACGATTTGACTGCTTGAATTGCCCTTGAACCACCTTGCTGAAGGACAAGCCGTTGGTGGAAAGCGGCTCACTACCGGTGCTTGATAAAATTCCGGGCCATATAGTGTAATTGCACTTGTTCACAAAAGTGAATGATCCTGATTCCTGATGCGTCCACTAATGCTGCTAGATGGGATTCAACCCAAAATTTAATTTCCAAGATTAAAAACAGAAAAATTGTAAATTTGAAGGCTTACAGTCGAAAAAGCTTGCATCTTTGGGCATTTTAAGAAAAGACTGCTAAGATAAAATCTTACCGGGATAAATTGGTCGTTTGCGAATGCTAAGATCAGAGCTAGTAAACAGAGTTGAATCATTCTGGATGGTGAATGAGTTTCTTAGAGAATGAAGAAGAAGAAAACAAAAAGAGGAGGAGAAGGTGAGGAAGCAGGGAAGGAAAAATCTAAGCATTTTCCTCTTGATTAGAAAAAGGGTAAGTGCCAGGGAGGGAAGTGGAGAGAAGTTTTTGGCTAGGAATATGACACTCGTCGATGCTATTTTTTAAATCTTTCGTCTATAAACATATTCTATATCTATATCTATATATATTATAAGAAGTGAGGCAAATGTCTTTACATTTCTCCACATCGCCTCTTAGCTAAAATTTTGGTGTGTTCCCTGGCTGCCACGTGGCAAGTTGTATAAACAATTGATTTAATGTATTTTCATTGATGATTATGAAATATTACAATGGGGTATTTGTACTGTGCCAATATTGTGGACCAAGTATTTAAGTAAGAATCAAATAATAACAAAATAAATACAATCTTAAATAGAATCCTCAATACGCCCCCGCAATCCCACGGGAAGAGGTAGAACGTGGAGATTGGTCTTAAGGGCCGAAAAAGGCGGTGCAGCTAAGGGTTTTGTGAGTAGGTCGGCGAGTTGGTCTTTGGTGGAGACAAAGGCGACTTGAAGCAACTTGGAGGAGACCAATTCGCGGACATGATGAAAATCAAGCACAATATGCTTCGTGCGTGCATGAAAGACCGGGTTGGCAGCCAAGTACGTGGCACCAATATTATCACACCAAAGAATTGGTGGAGTGGTGAGAGTGACCCGCATTTCCCGCAGAAACTGAGTGAGCCATTGAACTTCGGAAGCCGCATTGGAAAGCGACTTATATTCAGCCTCCGTACTTGACTTGGTGACGGTAAGTTGTTGCTTGCAGCGCCAGCTGATTAAATTGGATCCCAAAAAGACACAGTAAGCACCGACCGAACGACGGTCATCTGTATCAGCTGCCCAATCGGCATCGGAATAGGCATGGAGAGTAGGCATCGACTGGCGAGAGATAAGAAGACCCTCATAAATAGTATGCTTGAGATAGCGTAAAATGCGCTTAACAGCTGCCCAATGTTCATCCGTAGGAGAGTGCATGAATTTACTCACTTTATGAACCACAAAAGCGATATCCGGCCGGGTGAACTGAAGATACTGGAGCCCACCAACAACGGTACGATAAAGAGACGGATCGAGAAACCTTGGGCCAGCATCCCGAGTCAAACGACATTTAGCCGCCATAGGGGTATTGCAAGGCTTAGCATCAGTCATGGATGCACGCTGCAAAAGCTGTAAAATGTATTTCCGCTGAGTAAGATATAAGCCGTCATCGTGAGGGAGCACCTCAACGCCCAAAAAAATAGGAAAGATTACCAAGGTCCTTGACAGGGAAGTGAGTGCCAAGGTGTCGAATAACAGCATCAACCAATGTACTGGAAGAACCCGTAATAATAATATCGTCGACATAGATAAGAACATAAACTAAAGCCGTGCGAGATCGGTAAATAAAGAGAGAAGTGTCAGCTTTGGAGGACACAAAGCCATACTCAGTAAGAACAGAGGTGAACCGAGAGTACCAAGCCCGAGGTGCCTGTCGCAAACCATATAAGCTCCGCTTAAGGCGGCAAACATAGTCAGGTTAGTCAGGGTGTTGAAATCCCTGAGGCTGCTGCATAAAAACCCTGTCACGCAGAAAACCATGAAGAAAAGCATTTTGTATATCAACCTGTTTAAGAGCACAGTTATTAGTGATAGCCAATGACAATAAAAGACGCACAGTAGTGGGTTTGACGACCGGACTAAAAGTGTCATGATAGTCAACACCCTCAGCTTGGTGGAACCTCTTGGCTACCAAACGCGCTTTATAGCGCTCAATACGACCATCAGCATGATACTTAACGCGATACACCCATTTGTTTTCAATAACATTGAGACCAGGTGAGGGAGGGACAAGTTCCCCCGTATCATTATGGACAAGTGCATTTATTTCATCACGCATGGCGTCGCGCCAAACTCGATGCTTAAAGGCCTCGGTAAAGGTGGTAGGTTCAGTGTTAGCGGATTGGGCGAGGAGAGCTTTTGGCAAAGGATATCGAACAAAATCGGGATGTAAGGATTTGGGCTTGGAGGAGTTGGTGATGGGAGTCAAATTGACTATCATTTACTATGTAATTATACCCCGTTTATACCTCGTTTTATGTGTTTCCGGGACATTTGGTTGTATTTTGATGTATTTACACATTGGTTATCATTTCGGGACCTAGGACGAAAGGTTCGGGATTCTCGGTGTTTTTCGGTGTATTTACTATACTCTCGGTCACCCTAGTGTCCTGTAGGGATTACGTGTGGTTTTTGTTATGATTTTGTACAGGACTTAGGTGTTCGAGATGTCCGGAAGGCGAGATACGAGGATTGGAGTGTGTGCCCGAAGCTTAGACTGCGGCTAGTTTACTAAATGGATAGGCATCGACACAAATACGTGACAAGATCAACATATGTATTTACAATATAAAACCACGTGTAACATGTCGTATTAAACGGTACCACATAAAATAATTATCCCGGCCGGATAATTATCCAGCCGTAATCTTCACATGGGATCACATGGGTCACCTTGTCAGTACATATGGGAGAGCCGCTCCAATTGCCGACTTGAACAAATATATATATGCTAAATAGTGCTCTGTTTTCATGAACTGAGAGGTGAAAGATAATATATATATATATATATATATATATATATATATATATATATATATATATATATATATATATATACAAGAAAAAGACGATAAAATCGAGAATCGTGACAAGGAGAGCGATTCATAAAATTATTAAATCGACAAAGAGAGCGATTGAATTGAAGCACAAAATCAAGAGGAGGTTCACGAGAAAGACGCAGTTGATAATTTTCTACCGACTTGAATAATTGACACACATTTGCATGACTCTCCACCACCGCATATAGAAACACCATCTATCATAGTAGTGGAGAAGGCGAGGTGGCATGATGAGCTTGGGTGTTGAAGGCGGTGGTGGGAAGAAGGCATGAGATCTGTAGATTGAGGGAGGGGAGGTGGGTGGAGAGTCATTACGGTCGAAAGCGATAATTTGGACGTCCGATTATTAGCATCTTAAAAGTACCTAAAAGGTAAGATATATATATATATATATATATATATATATATATATATATATATATATATATATATATAGATAAAACCTTTTTCTTAGCAGCGAAGAAAAAAGGAACTTTCCATATGTATATATTATTAGCTATCCTCATCAGAGAGTATATTATTTTGTTTTCAGTCCGTTTACAGTAACTATCTTTTCCATTTTTTTTAGCTTAGCTTAGTTTATAGGTAGACTAGCTTAGTTTTGTTGTAGATTGTTGTAATCCGGAGGATCTTGAAGATAGCTTGACGCGTTATTGACGGGATTTCATTCGGAGATTCGATTTTCTACATCGTAATATATTCGGTATTTCGTTTTCTTTCGATTTATTTCTTTCAATATTGATTTATGTTATATTTCTATTTGTTTTTGTTGATAGAATGAGTAGTTAATTTACCGATAGTCGAGTTATGTGATAAATCTGCGAAATCGAAATCCTAGCTTGTGATTGGAAGTGTTTTGATGTGTTGATTGTTAGATTCTCGGTGTTGTTAACGTTCTAGAACTTATTCTTAATGACTTTTGTTGAACTGATCACTCAATAATCGTGTCACACGTATCGTCTTTATAAATGTATTTTGCGAGAGGGTACGGGAAAAGGGGTTCTAGGATCACCGTGTAAAACCGACTGAATTGTTCAGATTCGGTTTCGTGTGTGAGGTTTTATATCGACTTGTCGAGCGTCTCATAGAGCGTAGACTGATGAGCGAAAAATTCACCCACTAAAAATACATTTATAAAGACTCGCAACTGTGGGTAAACTAACTCTCTAACTGGCAGAGTACCAGGTCGATTGCTAGGATAGCTACAGGAGTACGAGGTCGTCCCAAGAGAAATGTGGTTGTGAGTACCAAAGCGAACGTGATTCTTAGTCTAGGCGATCAAAGTTTTAAGTGGAGTGTTTATACTAATGCGAAAAATAAATTTTAACTAACGAGATTAACTAGGTGATTAAAAAGCATAGCCGAGCCATGATCCAACAGGTTATCTCCCCACAGGAAAAACTTGATAAGGAGTGTGTTTTATCTGATTCAGTTCATATGATATTCACGGGAGTCAACTCTTTATTCTTGCGTTAAGATCTGAACAGCTCTCACTTAACCCCCACACTAGGTTTATTAACCCTCCCTTTAGAGAGCTAACTCGCCTAACATGGTTGACCGGAATAAAAAGCCGTTGAAAAACCTCACAAAAACATAATTTTAACGTGTCACTTAGGTTGCCAATCTAACGATTAAGACTATGGTTTAGTGATTCTAAAACATGTTTCATTCATCTCGTAAAAATAAGAATCTCACTTAGGCATAGTCCAGATCATCACTTAGATTGTAAATCTAACAATCGGGACTATGATTAGTGATATCCATATCTCACATCTCACCGTAAAATATATTTATAAGCTCGATGTAACCATGAACAAAGTTGTCAATTTTATTCAAAGTTAGGAAAATGATCAAAACGATTTTAAAACATGAGTTTATCATACGAACGTTTAATTTACGCGCGACACAACTCCCATCTCGTCTCCCGAGGGTCAATTTCACCCGTTTTCACATAATTCGGCTATGTTTAGTTTAACTACTCATATTAACGAAAATAACAACGAAAATAACAAAACGAAAGAAAACAAAACGGAAATAAGATAACTACAGCTATATAGATATACGTATAGATATATATATAGATATATAGATATAGATATATATATATATATATATATATATATATATATATATATTTATACTAATTGCATAAAAATGAAAGAAAGCAATAAATAACGAAAACGAAATTATATTAAAACGATAACTAGTCGTTATTACACCGACATTATAACAACATATATTACATATAGGCCCCCCAACATAAAAAAAAAAATAGAAGGAAGAAAGATGAGAAGAAGAGGAGAAGAGGGGCAAAGGATCTCTGTATGCTGTGCTCTGTATATATAGAAAATGTTTGAGGCCGGATCGATCCGGGAAAGAGTCGGATCAGTCCGAATCATCATCACAGATGACTCACCATGATTCTGGATCCTTCGATTGTGTATTTATTGTAATAAAACTTCTAAAATTCATATCTTGAGTTGTAGACCTCCAAAAATTTCAAACAAAATGCCAAAATTACGATCTCGAAAACTCTACAACTTTCATGAAGGACACTTCTTCAGAAAATGTCGTTTTGATGAGCCATTCAGATTACGTAGATATTTGCGACATTTCTACTAATCCGAATTGACTAGTCAATTGACCATAACTTGAGTTGTAGAACTCCAATTGACGTGATTCAAAGTGCGTTGGAAAGCTTATGTGAAGATCTACAACTTTCATTCAGAAGTCATCCCCTGAAAATGCCTTTAAGCTGGGTCAAATCTCCGTCGAAAATTTGTAACGTTTTAAGTATGTAAGATAATTGATCCATTTGAACTCGTAAGCTTGTGGCATCTTCTTCTAATCCTCTAAACACATCTTTTAGACTCAAAACATGTCGTTACGTGGAATCTTGGTCAATGTATAATCCTGCAATGAACCACCAAAATACCAAACGTAAATCCGACACGACACTCCGGTTACTAAACCGGTACAAAAACTAGTAAAAACACGATAAAAATATGATATTTTATATAATAACTACTACTAACATATTTCAAGCACCAGCAGAGAAGAAATAAGGCATTATGATCTGACTTATAACCAAGGAAGTCTGTGATGACCTTGAATAAGTCTAAGTTATGTTTTAAATGATAAAACTCAAATGTTCAAATATGGTGTACACTGGTCTCACTCAAATCAAGGATCAGTGAAGTTCAAAGACTCTCCAAATACTAGAACAAAGAAGGAAACAGTGAATCGGCTGAGTACACTGACTTTCGGCAAAGAGAACATCAAAGAAAGAATGAACGGCTAAGTCAGAAGGCTCACTCTACCGTTCTAAAAGCGGCGAAGAGACATTCACAAGATCAAATTTGATATACGATGAAGATTCAGAAGATCATGCATTAAATGCACAATCATTAAAGGATCAATCAAGGACGGATTTTCTGCTATACGTTTGAAGAAAGAATCCGATCACTGAAATCAAGGAGAATACAATTAAGGGGGAATCAAGAATGAAATCAAGGATTATTCCCTCATTAATATAGCCAACGGACGGAATTTCAAAAACCAAGGTTATTCAAGGCTATAAATATAAGGCATTGACAGAAAAAGAAACAACGATTCAAAAAGAAAGAAAGCAGAAACTCTGTCAATTTGAAAAACCTTCTCTCTAAACTTACAAGGATACAACTAGTGATCAACTCAAATATCAGAACTGCAAAGTCATATTCATAACTGAGATTGATCAAGCAAGTGTGTGAATCACATTCACATCAATCTGAAGCAACTGAATCAGAGGCAATCTGAGAAGGAGTTGAATCTGTGATAGTTGTTGAAGGATTTTGATCTCAAGGAGCAGCAAAAGGAAGACTGAATCACTGAAGCTGTTGCGGTCAAGGAGTGATAGTCTTGTAGATTGTGAAGCTTGGGAAGCCAAGGACAATCATACTATTGTATCTGTGAAAACAATAGTGAATTCCTCCAATCATCACAGGAGAAGAGTGGATTAAGGGATTACACCACCCTGAACCACTATAAGCCTTGTGTTAACTTAATTTCTGCAATTTACTTTACAACATTCATTCAATTTGCATACATCATAATTTGCATCTGTGACTGTCTAAACCGATTTGAAAACAATATAGTAAGAAGGGACTTATCCGCTGCCCAAAAGCTTTTAACTAGAAGAAGAAAAGTTTTTGAAACTCCACTATAGTCATTCACCCCCCCTCTGACTATAGTTTCACCCTTCTCTGGGACCAACAACGTGAATACAAAGCCACTTGTAGATTTTGAATCCTTTGAATCTGAAATCCAATTTGCATCAGTATATCCTTCTGTACCAATTGGTTCTCTTGTATAGTGAAGGCCATACTTATGAGTATATCTTAAGTATCTTAGTAACCTCACTATAGCTTTCCAATGTTCATGACTCGGATTACTAGTATATCTACTTAGCTTGCCAACAGCATAAGCGATATCCGGTCTAGTACAACTCATTAAGTACATTAGACTTCCAATGATCCTTGCGTACTCTAATTGAGATACACCCTCACCTTTATTTTTGAACAAAGGTTGACTTTGATCTATTGGAGTTCTAGCTTCATTTGAGTCATCTCTATTGAATTTTCCTAGGATTTTATCAATATAATTAGATTGACTCAAAATGAGACCATTAGAATTTCTTGTAATTCTAATTCCCAATATCATCTCTGCTAAACCCATATCTTTCATTTCAAATCTGGCGTTTAACATATCTTTGGTAGATTTTATCATCTTATCATTACTACCGACTATCAGCATGTCATCCACATAAAGACATAAGATGACATAGCCATCTTTTGTTTCTTTCATGTAAATACATTTATCACATTCATTGGTTTTGAACCCTTTTTCAAGAATAACGTGATCAAACTTTTGATGCCATTGTTTTGGTGCTTGTTTTAAGCCATATAATGACCTAACCAATTTACACACTTTCTTATCTTGTCCTGGACTAGAAAAACCCTCAGGTTGTTCCATGTAGATTTCTTCTTCTAAATCTCCATTTAAGAAAGCGGTTTTCACATCCATTTGATGTACTTCTAAATTACGCAAAGCGGCTATAGCAAGTACCATCCTAATGGAAGTTATTCTCGTCACTGGAGAGTATGTGTCAAAATAATCAAGACCTTCTTTTTGACTATAACATTTTATTACTAGTCTGGCCTTATATTTATTAATAGATCCATCAGGTTTCATTTTCCTCTTAAAGATCCATTTAGATCCTAGTGGCTTACATCCTGGAGGTAGATCAACTAACTCCCAAGTATGATTTTGCAATATAGAGTCTATTTCACTATTTATTACTTCTTTCCACATTGGACCTTCAGAAGAAGTTGTCGCTTCTTTAAAGCTTTGAGGATCTGTCTCTATCATATAAATGATAAAATCTTCACCAAAAGATTTTTCAGTCCTCGACCTCTTGCTTCTTCTTGGCTCAACCTCAGTTGGCTCTTCTTCATTTACTTGTTCAGAAGGTTGATCCTGAACATGAACACGCTTTAATGAACTAGGTTCATTTGTTTTAGCCGGAAATACATTCTCAAAGAATGATGCATTTCTCGATTCCATTATCGTATTTTTATGTATTTCAGGATTATCTGACTTATACACAAGAAATCGATAAGTACTACTATTGTGTGCATATCCAATGAATATACAATCAACAGTTTTTGATCCTATCTTTACTACTTTGGGTGTAGGTACGAGCACCTTTGCAAGGCACCCCCACACTTTCAAGTATTTGTAAGAAGGTGGTTTACCTTTCCACAGTTCATAAGGAGTTTTCTCTTGTTTCTTTCGTGGTATCTTATTTAAAAGATAATTGCTAGAAAGGATAGCTTCGCCCCACAAGTTTTGTGATACTCCTGAACTCAACAACATTGAATTCATCATTTCTTTCAATGTTTGATTTTTCCTTTCAGCAACTCCGTTCGATTGTTGTGACCATGGCGCGGTTATTTCATGAATAATCCCATGTTCGGCACAAAAATCACTTAGTGGTGCCAAATATTCACAACCTCTATCGCTTCAGAGTATTTTGATCTTTTTTCCATGTTGATTCTCAACTTCTTTTACGAATAGAATAAATTTATCTATCGCTTCATATTTTCCTTTTAACAAGTATACATAGCAATATTTAGTGCAGTCATCGATAAAGGTAATAAAATAATTATTTCCGCCTCTCGATTGCACAATTTTAAGATCACACACGTCGCTATGTATTAGTTCGAGTGGTTGCGTATTTCTTTCAACATTTTGAAAGGACGCTCTTGTTATTTTGCTTCAACACAAGTTTCACACTTATGTTCATTATCAATTTCGAATTTGGGGATATATTTTAGACTTATTAATCTACGTAGGGAATCGTAATTAACATGTCCTAGTCTACCATTCCATAAGGAAGGTGACTCAACCAAGTAAGCAGAACCAACAATATTATTATTGATATTGTTTGGCCTAACAGCCATTACATTCAGCTTGACCATGCCATTACATGCATACCCCTTACCGACATACATACCACTCTTAGTTAAAGTAAACTTGTCGGACTCTAAAATAAGACGGAAGCCATTCTTATTCAACAGCACTCCAGACACCAGATTCTTATGCATATCCGGGACATATAGCACATTCTTCAGAGTTAGATGCTTGCCAGAAGTCATCTTCAGAATCACTTCTCCATTTCCAGCTATAGCAGAAGTAGCCGAGTTTCCCATGAACAAAGTCTCATTACCTTGAATTGACTCAAACTTAGTAAACACTTCCCTGTCAGAGCATATGTGCCTTGTAGCTCCTGTGTCTACCCACCATTCTCTAGGATTTGAATCCACCATGTTCACCTCTGACACAACAGCACAAAGATCAATATCTTCCATGCCTTGAACAATATTTGCTTAAGAAACCTTCTTCTTTGGTAGCTTGCAATCAGCAGATTTGTGACCAATCTTGTCACAATTGAAACATTTCCCTTGGAACTTAGGTTTTTCAATGCCACCTTTCGGTCCCAATTTAGCTTTTGGTCCCGTTTTTGATTTCTTAACAAACTTGTTCTTTTTCGAGCTTTGGCCATGTTCTACCACGTTGGCCCTTGCAAGATTCTGAGAGTAATTTCCTCTTTTATCAGACTTCTTATTGTCATCTTCAATACGAAGCCTAACAACAAGATCTTCCATGCTCATTTCCTTTCGCTTATGCTTAAGGTAATTCTTGAAATCTCTCCACGCATTTGGTAATTTCTCAATAACACAAGCGACTTGGAAAGTTTCACTAAGCTCTATCTTTTTAGCTTGAATCTCGTGAAGACTCAACTGAAATTCTTCCACTTGTTCCATGAGTGGTCTAGAGTCCACCATCTTGTACTCCAAGAACCTGCCAACGACAAATTTC
>JAMYXJ010000447.1:0-21692 GCA_024500145.1 Gentiana dahurica var. dahurica | reverse complement strand
ATCCTTGAAGGTACTTATTATATTCGTATCTTTCGTCGTTCTATTTTGTCTTCTCCTCGTTTGGTTTTTTCCGCTTTTTTTTTTTGCTTACCGTTTTTCCTTTTTTCCCTATAGGATTATATTCCACCACCGCCCGGCCGCTCCAATGGCTCTCTTCCACCTTCTGTTCGTGCTGGCGTTTATTGGAACAGACTATATATTATTTTGGAGGTCGTCTTCGTCTTCACTTGTTCTTTTCGTTCACATTGTCTCTGCTCTCGCTTTCGGCAGGTAAGCTTTGGCTCTTTGGCTCTTTCGTCTCTGTCTTTTCTTTTGCAATTTTCTTATATTTGTCCAGCTTTCGATCCAATTTTCTTATATTTCTCTACCCTCTTTTTGATTGGAAGAATTTGGATTCAGGATTTGTGAGAGATGATTTGTATGAGCACATTAATGCTCCTCAATGGATTGATTTTTAGCTCCAGATGTTTCATCGGATGACGATTTTTGGTTCTGCAGACCAGGTTTTGTCATTTGGTTTTGCGGGTTAATTAGCTTAATTTCTTTGTTCTGTGTCTTGATGATTTTGGGTTTTCTTTTTAACAATTTATTTTTTGTTTGTAGATTTGCCAGATTATAAGCATTGATGCATATGCAATGTGTCCATTTTCTTTGTTCAGTCAGCTAGAAAGTTGTAATCTTGATACTTCGTAAGCATCCCTTTCTATTTCATTTGCTTTTATACTTTTCGCGTTTTTTCCTTGCAAAATTGTTGGTTTAGAAATCGAATTCTGCAATAATTTGGGAATATCTATTGTAAAGTTTGTATCTTGGAAGTGTTTTTGCTTTAATATATGGGGAAATCGGGAGGTAAGAAAAAGAAAATGCTGCCGTCGGCCAAAACCAGCACCAGAATCAGGTTTCATCAGGGGATGATAACCATAAACCAATTGGAAATGGTGGTGTTGATTATAGCTCTTCTGTGTTTTTGAAAAGAGCCCATGAGCTCAAAGAAGAAGGAAATAAAAAATTTCAAGCCAAGGATTATGTGGTTGCTCTGCAACATTATGATAATGCTCTTAAACTTCTCCCGAAAATGCACCCGGACAGAGCAGTGTTTCACAGCAACAGGGCTGCTTGTTTGATGCAAATGAAGCCGATAGATTACGATGCTGTGATTTCAGAGTGTACTCTTGCACTTCAGGTTCAGCCTGGTTTTGTTCGAGCCCTTTTGCGAAGAGCCCGTGCCTTTGAGGCTTTAGGGAAGCATGACCTTGCAGCGTTGGATGTGCAGTTGTTGTTGATTACTGACCCGAATCACACTGATGGGCTTGAATTGGCTGGACGATTACGGATTGGGGTGGGTCCGCGCCAGGAGGCCCAACAGGATCTCCCCAGCAGGCCATCACCTGCTGCTCTTGGAGCTTCAGCTGTCAGGGATGCACCAGTGGGTGGCCTCGGACCTTGTCTGCCAGCTCGGCCCGTGGTAAAGAAGCCTGCTTCCACAGCTGCTGGATTAGTTTTACCGGCTACAAATAAGCCGGATAGAAATAAAGAAGTTTTGCCCAGTGAAAATGGTTTTGAGGCCAAAACCAAATTGCCAAAAGTTGTCTTGAAACCTTCAAATGGTCCTCCTAAACCAAATACCAATATAGTCATGGGTAATTCTAGGGAGCCAAGATCTTCATTAATTGCATTGGCATCACCTCCCACTCGTCAGCCACCTTCAGAGGTTATAATTCGTTGGAGACCACTTAAGCTTGTGTATGATCATGATATTAGGCTTGCACAAATGCCTCTCCGTTGTACCTTCAAGTGTTTGAGAGAAATTGTGGGCAAAAAGTTCCCAATGGCAAAATCTGTTTTGATCAAGTATAAAGATGATGATAGGGATCTTGTGACAGTTACATGTACGGATGAGCTTCGGTTGGCAGAATCCTCTGTTGTCAAACCTAATGCTAAGGAAACAGATCTGGGTTTAGATGACTCGGTAGGGTTGTTGAGGTTGCATGTTGTTGAGGTTAGTCCTGAACAAGAGTCACCACTTCTTGAAGAGGAAGAAGAAGAGAAGCCTCTTGAGAACATTGCTGCTATAGGCAATGAGAACGATTCACAGGCAGGAGATTCCGTTAGATAATCATGAAAAGAACAATTACAGAATTAACATACTTTGTTAATCGTTCATACTTTGTTAATTCTGATTCTGCAGATTTGTTACTTCATGATTGCGTCCTGTATTTCAGCCTCTCGATCCTTTTTAAGGTACACCATGTTTGGAAATTTCCCGAAAAGCTAATCATAGGTTCTTCTCTCCATCGGTCTTTTTGTTGTTAAGCTGTGCTGAATTATGTTCTAATGATAATTAGCTTTCATGGTTGTTCAGCTGAATGTCAATCCTTTGAAAGAAACTGAGATGATACTCTATGGTGGAGAGTTTTATAACAGCCAGAAGGTCAGTTTCTTTGCTTTTTTGAATGCAGAGAAAATGGATTTTCCAGCAATATTATTCCAAATTTTCTGATATGAATGAATATATGCATTGCTCAAAGTTTGTTGCTTTACTCTTGGATATTGCTGGAGAAGAATGAGTTAAATACATGGATGATTTTAGTGTGCTTGTGGTGGCATACTTCGTTTTTGAGCTTGTTTTAAGCGTGTTTGATGCCGCATATTGTGTTTTGATCGGATGTAAGTGAAAGTCCTCGTTAAGTAGTGTCCACAATCGAATTTTCCGGGAAATTCAGTTGCCGAGTGTCTTACTTTGTTTATGAGCTTATTTGTGGTGGGTTTGATGCTACATGTCGTGTTTTGATGAGATGTTGGCGGAGCTTCTTGTTAACGAGTCTCCGTAGTAGAATTTCTCTACGGCATCACCGTAATTCTATACATATCTTGAACTAAATAAATAGACGATGAGCCTAATTTGAAGTTTAAGTCTTTTTCCCAGATTGTTAGTACTATTTTTGCTTTTTAGATACAAGCATTAGATTTTTCTTGAATATTTTGTTTGTCCATGTGATATTGCTGTTTAAAAGTTTAATCTGTAAGGTGCAGAGTTAGTTAGGTTTTCTCAAATTTAGTAGCAAAGTTCATTTGAAATGCTCCAATAGACTTAATAAAAACTGTACTTTAGTAGGAAGGAAAATGTTAGTATAGCAGATTTTTAGTTAGTGTAGTTATTATTTCTATCTGTGGTTCTCCATTGAAAACTAATGGAGCTTAGTTTGCGTGGGGTTTAAATATTGCAGACATTTGTATACGGTGATCTCTATCGGTATGATGTAGAAAAGGAACAATGAAATTGATCTCCAGCCCGAATAGTCCACCGCCTCGCAGTGCACATCAAGCTGTTTGCTGGAAGAATTATCTCTACATTTTTGGTAAAATTTAGAAATCTGATTGAGCACTCGAGCATGCTTAATTTATTTTCTTTTATTTCTTTTCCATTTACAAATTTGATTTATTTAATTTTACTCATAACAATTTATGTGTGTTTGAAGAATTCTGATGATGCCTATTGCTGTATGTGATTTTAAAGGTGGTGAATTTACATCTCCGAATCAAGAACGTTTCCATCGCTACAAGGTATGTTTCTTTCCTTTTGTGGGGAATATTACTTTCTCTGTTTTATTCTGAGGGTTTTAAGTGTTGGTAGCCTTAACACTTCGAGCTCATCTTGCAGGATTTTTGGTCGTTGGACTTGAAAACAAAGCAGTGGGAACAACTAAATTACAAAGGGTGTCCAAGCCCACGTTCCGGTCATAGAATGGTAGGTATAAATGCTCTGAGTTTAGATTACATCATTCCATGCAATTCTTGGTGTGGTTGCTTTTCGATAACCAATGTTTTGTTTTCTTTTTGAGAGCATATTCTTCTTATGCTTATATTCTGATGATCGTGTTTTGCTAACTAAATGTGTAAATGTTCTGTTCTTTCGCAGATTTTGTATAAGCACAAGATTATTGTATTTGGAGGCTTTTACGATACTCTTAGAGAAGTCAGGTTGTTTATTTACTTTGAATGTTTAATTATTTTTATTTTCGCTGTGTATTAATACATGCCGTGACCGAGAGATTGTATAAATTCGGTTACTTCACTATGATTTAACATTGAATTGTTTTGAAAACATTTTTAATGTTGTTTTGAAACAAATGTATATACAAACCACTAATATGGTATTCTTGCTACATTGTAAATGAAACCACTAATATAACACCTACACAGAACAAACCAAACAATATTGTATCATCGACGTACGTGTGCAACGCACACTGTTTCAACTAGTATATATATATATATTCTGGGCTGGGCCATGAACAGTAAAATATAAAAAAAAATTGGGCTGGACCATGAACAGTATAAAAAAAAAAGAACCAATGAAAAAATGACAAGTGTCACCAACATACCAAAAACCTCTTCTTCCTACTACTTTAGAAGACCCCTTCCGTGTCCCAAAAATGTTCAGCAAAAAGCTTTCCCACGTGTTTTTTTTTTTTAACTTCATTTACTATAGAAAGCCCAGCCCATTCGTTGTTTGTTTCATTGTTTTTTTTACACACAAATTAAAGGCAGCTTCCGGGTTGCTTCTTCACATCCGCCTGTAAATTGTACCATAGAGGGGGTTGGTTTCCGATTGACAGGAGACGCGATGGTTATCTGCTCCAGGTAAGACTTTCGCCCTTTAGCACGGCTGTAATCCCAATTCACTGCCTCAAAGGTCATAAAATAGTATGCTGTGAATATGGAAATCATTCACCTATTGAGGAGTTGTTATTTCAGTTTTCTAAACCCTTACCTTACCGTATTCTTCGTCCTCAAAATAATTTTTCCCCTTTTGAATTTCAGATTTTCAATGTGGTACTATTACACTATAAGTATATTTATTTTCTTTGTGTTGTTTATAATTTGATGATATTAGGTTGGAATCAAAATTCCATTGTGCTTTTTGTTGGTGAAGAAGTGCTAATAATTTTCACTATCTAACTCTTACAAGATATTGGAATTTGTAGAATAATGTATTAATTCATTCTCTATTTTCATGAGTGCTTTTGTTAATTGATTGATATATTGGTTTAAGTTTGTGTTCTAAATTGTTTATTCTGAACACTTGCTTCCTTTTTGATTCGTTAAGCTTCATGTTATTGTTGTGTATGACGTCAGTGTGATGTTGTGATATTTTATTTTTATTCAACAATGATGTTTAGTAAGCCAAGGTTGGATGTTCTGAAACAACCATCTCTAGGTGTTGGATAGACATAAAATATGAAAATCTAATGAGACTTGCATACCATCTGCAGATGTGTAATTGCAGGGGTTTGATTATCATAAATCACTTGTTTACACTTGATGGAATTGGGAATAAGACTTTGTTGGGTTTGCGTTTTAGTCCATTTTGATTGAAGTACATTGTCACGTAAGACTTTCTTACGTTGTCTCTTGCTTGGGAAGAAGTTATTTGGGGTAATTGTAAGTTGAATTACGACTTTATGTTGTCCTCTCTTCTTTATTTTAGTATAATTGGACATTTTTGGGGTTGTCTGCTTCTCTGCATATGCGCCTTATTATGTTATTGGCATTATTACATGGTTTACATCTCATATCACTTCAATTTCATTACTGAATTCATGGATGAAGGTGGAAAATGCAAAAGTTATTGTCTATTAGATGCCTAGACCGGCGTTTTTTTTTATAAATAATAGTTACCGACTATAGTTTCTTTAGTTTGACTTATTCACCTGTTGTCTTCTGTTTAGGTTTCAATCATTCTAATTTCATGTAAATAGCAAACATTGTTGGTTACTGCTTCATGTTTACGTATGAAAATAGGGTTTTTCTTTTGATGTTCGTGAAAGTTGTCTGTTATTGATCACGTGATAGACAAACGATAGACAAGGGGAACATCATCACGTGGTAGTAGTTTTTCTTTATATGTGGATGTCTAAGGGATTAGTAGGCAAACAATAAACAAGGGGAACATCTTCTGGATGCCAAGAGCATATTACCATTACACATGAATTTGAGTGATTTTTTGGGGGTACTAAATGTTTTGCTTGGACAGATTTGGTGGCTCTGTTTTGCCACGTTTAGTTGTTGGTTTACATGGAGTTGTAGATAAATTTGAGTGAATTTCTTTTTTGTAGAATTAGATTAATATTCATCTACTTTTATGAATTAGGTTTTTAAATTTGTTTTTCACTCATACCAAGGGTTTTACCTACAGATTTGGTGGCTCTGTAGTCGGTAGTGTTTTTTATTAGTGTGTTTAAGGTATAGTCTGCAGAATATATTATCTGTCATTAGTTTCCACTCATAGGGTATGTTGTATTTCTCATATATACATAAACTATACATTATCATATAAGTTTGGATCAAACAAAAACACTATTAATTCTAGAAAATTATTTCAGCCAACTACTACTACTGTGTCAGAAACATAGGTTTTCTCCTCTATAACTAGAAATTAAGGATGAAATTGACCAACCAATAAGAATTGGTAAGATTGGTTGATTGTGCAGTGCCTAGAAGAAGCATTGGTTAGATTGTATTTAACAAACCAAGTTTTTATTCCTCCTGTTTTAAACAATACTTATATAGCGAGGGTTGACACGTGTTTATTTTAGGGTTGCGTTGACACGTGTTTTTTTTAGGGTCCCTGTACTTTCACGGTTTCTTTCTATTGGCTGTTCTACATGTATCGGCAAAGACATACGAAACGAGTCCCTTGCGTACGGTCGGGTATGTGCCCATTTTATCCTTAAGGGCTTCTTCTCAGCTTTGTGCCACGAGATAGCCTTATGTGAGTCTTGCCCGCCAGTATTTCTTATGATTTTTCCATGGCTTCGTGTTCTTAAAATAATGGTCAGTGTTTTCTGGAACCAAATGCGGGTTCCTATGGTAGGTAACCAATAATTGTGCATGAAGACTAATTTCGTACTGTCTTCTCTGTTTTTACCATTTGTACTTTCCCATTCAATTTGTGTTCAGGCCCTCTGAAGTAAATATTCTTTTCTTCTATGGGTTTTGAATTTCCTTTTTGTCTATAATTGCCTGCTTGTGGCCTAAATAAGAGGTTCTAGAAAAATACCATTATGATCTGAATTCCTATTAGGGGTATGACATTTCATAGAATAAAATAAACTGCTTTGGTCTTGTGCTGAATACACGCTCAGCTTTTGTTCACTTGCATGCATGTTCACAGTTCTTTATTCTTACCCTTATTTCACAGGAGTTCGGAAAGCATACTTACAAGAAAGGCTTACTGTAGAAACTCACCTCGGACCTCTATAAATTTGCAGAAATATAGGCAAATATAGACATTGTAACAAAGTTTCCATAGTATGTTCATGGATAAACTGTGCTCCTGAAAAAAAATTGGGGCTCTTTACTAGATACTCCTACACATTAAAAACATAAGCTTATTTTGGCTTGGATAACATACATAATTTATTTTTTACAGCTATATGAGCCTTGGTCGTACATCAGTTTCAAGTTGACATTACCGATACTAAATGTGCAAAAGATTATGTTATTGTTAACGAAGAGTAAGTTGCTGTCCACTCATGTTGTGAATTGCTTTTTACACAATGTATAACCACGCTAACACGGTTTTTATGTGATACAGAGAAATTCCCATTGTCCTACGGCTTTGGAAAAATCTGCTGGCAGATTATGATCCAAACATTGACACATACCTTCAACAAGGAACCAGTAACCATAATTGCCTCGAATCTTGAAGGGAAAACCGTTCATGGTAGGTTTCTTTTACGCCTTCAAACTGCATTTTACTATTGGCACCTACCGCTGCTCTTACATTGCTCCTCTAATTGCAGGTGTGTCCTTGGCAACAAAAACCAATTCTTACTTGATGGAGAATCCCCCACTTGTTGAAGATCTTGGGCTAAAGAAATGGTATAATGTTTTCGATCATGTCTTGTTGTGTAAATCAAAAAGGCATACTTACATTTTGTTGTTTGCATGGTGTTAAAAAGGTATGCTCAGAACAAGGCAAAAGTTGCTGAGTGGCTAAAGAACAAGGCGTATGAGAACAACATCAAATTCTTTATCGCGCCAAAGAAAGAAGAGATTTTGGATTTGCAAGGTGCAATGGCAGCTTTCCAGAATGTAAGTGATGTGTCGATGTGATGTGTGTTCTGCTTCGTACAATTATTTCGTACCCTGATTTTTCTTGATGTCTAGGTGAAAACATGTTGGGTTAAAGTCAAGGTTCGGTTAAGAGTTACACGTAATCCACTTTACAATATTCTTTGTGCAAACTGCCAAATGATCGTTGACGCTGGCGTCGATTGGAACATTGAATTAATCTTCCGGATGTTCCATGCTTTCTCCAATGGAAGTTAGGTTACAAAAATATATGTGCTTATATAAAAGTCTTAAATAAACTTACAGTGTTATATTCTATAGTGTTCTGATTCTTATCTAAATTCACCTGTCAGGATTACTCTGCCGGTCATTTTTAATGATGAAAACGCAAACATCAGGAGCACAATAAAGTCCCCAGATGCTGAAAAACTTTGCCCCTTCACTGCATTTCAAATAAAAAACCTTGAAGATGAGGTACTAATTTCAAGTTAATAACAGTTACTGTCTTCAATATAATATGTATTGAATATGCCGTAGCAGCGTCTCATTCACTGCTTTGTTCTCTCCTGTTATTTCGCTGGCATACCATGTAACCATCATTTGCAGGGCAAGTCCCCTTTAAACGACATCTCCATTGCAATGCATAACACATAGATCGTTTGCTTTGTCAAGTACTACGACAAAATGACCAATGGTGAAATGCTTCGAAGGTATGTTGTGCTTAAGACATACACTGCTGATGAAATGAAGGCATTCATTCAAGATACAACATCAATAATCAATAATCAATGCAACAGTGAGGCTTGATTCAGCAGATCAGGGTATTGTATATGATCATCCAACACTCTTGCCACCTAACTCAAACAAAGCAAGTGGGTAAGAAACTCATTTCTTTACGCCTTCGACTAAAAGGATTCTTGAGGAACTTGTTCAAGACTGTGTCTCAGCCTTGCTTTGCCATGCTAAGAGGACAATTAACTTTGGTACACCATAACTCCTGAAGATTTGGAAAGGAAAATACTAAGAGGATTCTCAAACCTTGATTCAGATGTTATCAAGCTTGCTGAAACACCGAAGAAGAAAAACAAAGGACAAGACATGCAGTCTTAGACTGTTTCTTAGTTTAGACTAACTCATGAACTGCTTTCCTTGTACCGAATTTCACCTATAAAGACATGTTCTTGCTTTATCTCTTTTGCTCTTTTTTTGCATCCATCACAATTTTTAACTGAAGGTGTTGATGGTAATCTGATAGCTATGCCTTCATAATTATCAGATGAAAGCCTTTCTTGCTTAGTGATCTATGTGTGTAATATGACCTTATGAAATCATTTTGGGTGATGTATATTCACCAACTGAACTTACGGTTGAATGCTTATGTGCATTTTATTATGCCTTTATCAGATATATATGTATAAATGCTTCCTTTATGGTTTCTGGTTTTCATACTCGCAATATTGTGTTCTCATCATAATTACCATATGAACATGCACTGCAACAAAAATGCTTCCTGTAATTTTTCAAAACAATAAATAAAGTGCTGATGTTATAATTCTTCTTATTCTTGCAGTTGTTAATCCTGATTGCCAAAACACAATACAGTGGCCGGGGCCTTGCGGTGCGAGGCCTAACGCCTCTAGTATTTAATATAGAAGGGATATACTTAATAATTCCTATAAATTTCAAATGCTTGACCAAATTAACAAGGCATGTTCTGTCAAAGAGATTGACTAAATGTAAAATAAATAAATAAATAAATAGTAACTATAAGGATGCATTCAAAGACATATATATATGTACTGAAATTAAAATAGGAGTCCATTTCATTTTGTTTTATCTTTAGTATCTTTTAGACTAACATTTAATATAAATATCAGTTGTATTTCTATGTATGTTGTGTTCCAACAATTTCAACAATTACAACAATTATGACTCTTTCCAGTAGGGTGAGCGATCAAATATAACAGTGGTTTTAAAAGAAATATATATCTCTCCTAAAAAGCAAAAATGAATATCATATATGTATATATAATATGCATGCTCATATTGATCTCAAATATGCACTCAGTTGAAGGGCAGAAGAAAAACAAATGTCCATCAAGATCTTCAAGATGAAAAAAGTTGCATCTTCAAACATCCTATTCCTTTTACTGATATTTTCAGGTCAGTTTTTACTCTTTTTTCAATTTTTTTTTTTTCTCTTTTTGTGAGTGTAAAGGCCCTGGTGACTCTTGACAACTGGTCCGATTAATATGAAGTTTTCGGTCCTTTGGGTGCGCGCCGAGATCGAGAGCTAATGTTTTCATTTGTCTTCATTGTTTTCTGTTATATACTAAATTGTGTAGTTCTAAGTTCAAAAAGAAATGGTAGTGTGACAGCCTGCTGTTCTGAACGCCGGGCCCTTAATCTGGAACGAGTGTCTTGTAAGTGATCAATAAGCCCAACATACTGAGATTCGATCACTGAAGGGTTCGGTTTTCAGAACAGTGTCAGAGTGTCACTGTGTCACATGTAGCTAAAATGTAGGTCTTAATTTTCTTAATTTTTTCTGTTATATATATACTGCTAAATTCAAATAGAAATGGTAGCTCAAATGTCGGCAACCGAAGGATCCACCAAGCGAATCATGACCCAAGATGAAGAAGGTTTTCCTGCAAATCTTCCCAACGACGACGACCCGTGTGGATCTTATTCCTGCAAAGAAAAATCTCCAAACAAGTGCCCTGAAGATGATCGGTGCGGATGCTTTGATCTATATGAAGATGGGAGGGAGGCCTTCTGTGACAAAAAGGATTATCTTGATTGAAGGCGATGAACAAAATTCAGAGTTTAATATAAAAGTAAGATGTATAATTAATGAACGGTTTACAAATGTGTTACGTTAAGCGTTGTGGCATAACTAAACCGTTCCGCTCGTTGTGATAGTATCGATCATTCACATTTTCTTGTCAATTTGTGTTTGGTTGGTGGACTGAATGTAATTTTTATGTTGTAAGTTTAATTTTAATATAGAAAATAACTCAATAGCTTTTTTTTACACCATTGCACTCACATATATATGTATATGTAAGTACGTCCCACACGGCCTTTAGAAGCATATCTCAATGGTTAAAAAACGTAAATGTTGTAGCGACAATTTTACATTGAGTTAATTAGAGTATGAGGATTCGATTATGTAAAAGGCCAATTCTTTATAGAAAAAGATTTGTACATGCAACTTTAAACAATCAAATACATTCATCAATTTGTATCATTCATGAAGTCTTAAGTGCGCGTGAGTGGACTTTTTATCCCATATAGTGTACTCGTAGTAAATATATCCCACATAGTTTACTTGTAGTAAATATGTGCAAATAGGAGTCCGGATCCTCTATTGTAGGGTTTTCACAACATGGTGATGTGTATTTAGGGTGCGGTACAATGATAATATCAATCCAAAACGAAAAAAATGAAAAAATATATAAATTGAATAAAAAATATATAAAGTAAGTGGAGGGGGTGTCAGGTGGGTGAAATTTTAAAATACATCCGTTGTAGGAAGGTTTTACCAAGTGACATACATTACAACCACTCATTTCTAACCTCTGAGAAAAATGTATTATGTGAAAAAGAGTAAAAATAAGAAGTTCTAATGTATGTCACTTGATATAACCTTTCTACAACCGTTGCACCATAAAATCTCTCGTGAGGTAGGGCATCAGATCAGAGGACAGAGGGGACAAGCGATAGTTGAGAGTTGGGGATGGGGTGTTGGGGCTCAGCTTGATTATTATTGTTTTTTTTTTTAACGAAAATATAAAGTAATGGTAAATTTGGTTTGTAGTTTATAATTTTTTTCTTGTTCTTTTTTTCCAAAGAAAAGAAGTTTTTTTATTTTAAAAAAAACTTTATTGATAACAAATCGGCCAATGGCTCTACAACGTTCGAAATAAAATTTAAGGACTATACATCAATCTGCCAAGCTAGTCTAAGATTTCTAGCACGTTTAATTGTATTAGATAAAAAAAACTTGGGTTCACCGTCCAAATAAAGAAGTTTTAGCAAAGAAACTATGGCTTTTATATATTATGTCCACCATTGTTTTTATTTTAATTGAACATAGTTTGGTTGATAGTCTAAACTAGTTTATTTATAGGAGAAACCCAAACAATATAAACCCATTTAAACCATTAAAATTCAAATACTTAATCAACCATTAAAAAATTGAAATACAAGAATGAATACATGAAACACTTAAACATTGATACATTTGAAACACCTTAACACCGAAACATTGTAAACACTCAAACACGGAGTTAATTAAATGATTGAAACAACTTAAACACATAAGCACCTGAAAAAGTAAACAAAACACATGAAACACTTGTTGACAAATTTTACGATACAACCTTTGTATTAAAAAGTTGTATCAAGTATCATATATTAATTATAACATCTTATTTTTAACTTCTCACACACGATAAGAATGTATTATGTGAAAGAGAGTAAAAATAAAATAATCAAATATATGACACTTGGTACAACATTTCTACAACTGTGCACCATAAAATCTCTCAACAATTATATACCTTTAACACCGAAATGATTTAAACATTAAAACACCTTAACATTGAAACACCTCACCCGACCCACCCCATCACACCCCAACCATACTCCACCTTATTGTACCTTTCTCTACTTACTACCCACCCTATGTACCCATCACATCACCACACCCTACATCTCCACCCACCTCATCCTACCCACATCTCCACACACCTCATCCTACCTTACCGACCACCCACCTTACAATACCTCTTCCACTTTACCATACTCAACCTTACACCTCCATGCACCCCTATCCTTTCCCGCAAATATATCACCATCAACATTTCCCTACCACCCACCTTACGCTTACCCTTACTTAACTCGAACCCATCCAACTCACCCCTCCAATCCGCCACTCTAGCCAAGAACATACCACCCCACCCGACCTTACTGCACCCAACCTCACTTCACTTACCACCCACACCACCTCACCTTACACTTACCCAACGCCCATCCTTTTTGCCGATTTTCATTACAATTTATATATATTCGGGTAATAAAAATGAACTATTTCCAATCCGTTAGAATGAAATTTCATTTCATTTAATTATCTAATAATCATACCCCACACGTTTGATTGAAATGATAAAATCATTTCATTCCATTCTTACGAAACAAACAAGACATAACATTAATCTACATCGTGAAATCTTTTCACAAAGTTTGTTGTTTAATAGTTAATCCTTACGGGTTTTATAAAAGATCACGTCAAATTATTATATAGTTCTAAGTCACTAATTAGTATAACACTCATATCAATCATTAAGTTCTACAACATAATTAATGATGTAAAAAATTAATGTGTTAGGAGAAGAGGTTAGGGATGTATATATTTTAATAGAATATATTACTATAATATTAGATTTGAATATTATGATGGGCGGAAACAAATATTCATACCCTATGACATCGGTCATCCAACACGTGATATTCATCAGATTTCACAACTGAATAAAGAAGGTCACGTCAACAATGGGCCGATTTGGTCTTGGTTCAATCATGGGCCCTTTCATCATAAGAAAGGCCTAGACTTCAACAAGATTCATTTCCAACATTTCGCAGACAACCTTTTATATCATTTGACCGACATGACGCAGTTCGATCGTCTTCGCTCTCATACAGCCGACGTGGTACAGGTTGTCATCGGTCATGTACAACCGACATGACACATTTCATCATCGGCCTCAGATTACCGTTATACTCCCTTAAAAGAGCACTGAGGGCGTTACACCACAAGCTGTAATTGTTCCATGATATTGTCCAACTACATTAAACGTGGTAACATCTTTACCTGTAACGGCCCATTCCCGACCCTAGGTCTACTGGAGTCATTCTAGGAGCAGACTACGATGTTATCGCAAAATACATCACTAAACCCAATCTCCTGGGGCTTCCGGAGAGTCCACTTGCCTCAGGTCCCACATCCGCGGTCACAGGCCCGACGCGCAGCTAACCCGACTATGAAACCCTCATCGGGCCCATCAAGCAAGCAAGCAAGTAGGATCAAGCAGTGCCGCCGAAACGGGAAGGGTATGAGTACAATATACCATACCGCTCGAAACAGATAGTACAGTATACCATGTCACCAAGATGGGACATGCAATGACATTTGCACAATATTCGTTTCATCACATTATTATCTTTAAAGCAAGAAGATTTCTTGAATCATTTTTAACAAAATATTTATTAAATATCTATGTATCGATAATATATTCAATTAAAATACTTTGATGAAATCACACTTTGGCGTTTAAGAACTCACCATTAATCCGAGTTAGTGTCCATTATATATATAACCTCAACCACTATTACACGCCAAAAGCCATGCTAAAATTGCAAACACATATATTTCCTTATCCGGCAATGTTGCTAGCTTTATGCTCATGTCAACAGATGGATGGCCAAAATCATCTACTTCTCATTCAATAATAACCAGCAGGAGCCCTGCTTCTTCTACCAAGTGTTTGAAGTGGGTTATACGGTTAAAGAAGCTTATGTGATGAAATATACTTCAGGTGGTTTGAAACCGCTCATGGGGTCCACGGCATCAAGCGGAAGTTCAATTTAACAAAGGTAGAAAGAAAGTTGTAAAGAATGAGTTTAGAGGCTAATCACTCTAGCGTGTGGCTGTGCATAAATCATAATTTACACTTGATTTACTCCTTTAGCCCATTACTTCTTTCTGTCTTAAAAGCAATAATAATGACTCAGTTCTCAAAAAAAAAAAAAAAAACAATAATAATGACTCATAATAGGTAGTATTTCCACATGATAATTTGCAACGGAAATGGTAAAAATTAATGCAGCAATCAATAGCACGTACATAAAGGAAATGGAATGCGCATAAATTTATGGCTGGCGCTATTGCCCTAATCTGCTCCATCCACAGCAGTCTTCCTAAATTGCCCTCATTTAATTTTCTTGCTACCATTTAATGCTGCCGCTGCATTAGGTCCCACTAAGAAATGAAAGTTCCCAATTCCTTGAGATATCTTTCACCTCCGTTCTTTTTATTTTTAGGAAAAATTAGGTAAAAGTATCTTTTCCCCTTTAATAAAGCATTAATCCTCATTCAATTTATTAGTTGCAATAAGGACAATAATTTTTTGTTCGGACTAAAATAACCCTCAATCAAAAAGCTTATGCCGGTCTTCTTCCTTCATGGAAATCCTTCGGTTCTCTCGACCTCGATTACATCCATTTCTGAAATCACGGATCTGAAGATTCTTCTACGAGAGCCGTTTCCTTCGTTGCTGGTTATTATTTTCGGCGATGTACAGCAAATTGGAAATGCATTTGGTAAGTCGAAGGAATATATATCACTGTTATATATATATTTCGTTTGTTTGAATTGCGTATTTAGTCTGTTTTGTTTTGAATATGGGTACAGGTGTTGTTGTCACCATGGTTATGCTAATCACCACCGTACTATTGACGTTGGTCATGATTATTGTTTGGAGAACTCCACTAGTTTTAGCAGGGGTTTATTTTGTCGTCTTTTTTGGGATGGAATCCGTTTATCTTAGTGTTGTCTTGACGAAAATTCCTCAAGGGGGATGGATTCCATTTCTGATTTCTCTCGCACTTGCTTTTATCATGTTTGGTTGGTTCCATGGAAAGTAGAGAAAACTCGAATACGAGGCCACGCATAAGATACACTTAGACAGACTCAGAATAATGTTATCTGATCCAGGTGTTCAAAGGACCCCTGGACTTTGCATGTTCTATACTAAGATCCAAGACAGTTTCAGCCCGGTTCTTGGACATTACATGAAAAACATGAGGTCCTTCCACAAAGTAACGGTTTTTACGACTCTTAGGTACTTGCTGGTGGCTAAAGTCCTACAGAAATTACAGAATGAGAGGATTATTGGTAAGATGCAGAAGAACAAATGGAAAGAAATGGAGATGTGCAAAAGAAGCATACATTGATTCCATATACTGTGAGAGGCATATGCATAGAGGCAAAAATCGTTCAAGAAAGCCTGTGGAAAGTAGTGATGTCCAAACATCAACAACATTACCTTTCTCTTCATGCTCCGAAAAGAAGTAAATATGAGTGCTTGAACTGTAAGAAGACATTCAGTTCATATCAAGGACTTGGGGGACATAGACCTTGGAACAAAAAATCGAAAGGAGAGTCATTTTGAGCCTGATACTGATACTACTGATACTGATACTTCTGATACTGATACTGCTGATACTGATATTGCTGGTACTGATACTACTGATACTGTGTGCCTTAATGCAATAGATAGGCCTAGTTCATAGGCTTACTTTGTGCCTTGGTGTGCTGAGGTTTTTGATCTACATTGTATCATCATGTAATAGATAGGCCTAGTTCATTGGCTTACTGAACTTGTAATTCATCACCTTGTGAATTCCGGGCATGATAATTTAGTTCTTTGAACTTGAATATCCTTCTTATAATTTGGTTGATAGTTCAGACTGTTTCAGACTTGTATTGTTCTTCTATGTATTACCTTTTAGTCTGATGTACCTATTGTACTAAATCTATAGTCTGTTGTATTGATCTTCTATGTATTACCTTTTAGTCTGATGTACTTTTTAGGCTTAATTCAAGTGATTAACTACTGAACCTGCCATGTCATAAACACCACACCTTAATTAAGTTAATCTATGCTATTCCTTTTATCAATCAAAACCACATAAACTTGACATAGGCTTAATAGTTAATCACTTGAATTAAGCCTTAAATGAGCCTTATATGAGCCAGCTATGTGTGCCTTGAAGTAGTCACTTGAATTAAGCTTTAAATGAGACTGATACTGTTACTGTTACTGATACTGATACTGATACTGATACTGATACTAATACTGATATTGTGTTAGTGTAAATGCTGCGATTAAATTCGGCTTTCAAATACTACGTCGAAAAGGTATCAAACGCGGTCTCAAAATGAAGATAAAAAAAATGAACTTTGATGAAACAATTTTGATGATCGGTGTTCTAAATCAAAAGTTACGGTCGTTTATAAGAAAAAACGCTATGGTTAATACAAATATTTTTTCGTCTTTCAAAATATACGTCTGAAGGGTATCGTATTTGGGCTCAAATTGAAGAGCAAAAAAAAACATGAACTTCGGTGAAAAAATTTCGATGATCGGAGTTGTAAATCAAAAGTTACGAGTGTTTGAAAAAAGGAAAAAAAAAAAAAAACATATAAACCGCTACAGTAAAATATCATATATGCAAACAATACCACTGAAGCTACGCGCGCGTCTCATAAAGGGTAATTTTGTGCGTCTGAAATTGTTTGTCCTTTTTGCAACTAAAAAAATGTATGTGTCCTATTTATTCATTTTGTGCCAAAAAAAGGACTTTTGCCTCTTTATCTCTTTTTTATAATTAGTTTTGATTAAATATGATCGAAAAAATATTTTTTTATTATAACAATTAATATAACTTGATTAGTTTGTCGTCACAAATTTTATGAAACCTTTCAGATCGCACACACTTTTGGTCGTTTATAAGAAAAAACGCTCTGGTTAATACAAATATTTTTTCGTCTTTCAAAATATACGTCGGAAGGGTATCGTATTTGGGCTCAAATTGAAGAGCAAAAAAAAACATGAACTTCGGTGAAAAAATTTCGATGATCGGAGTTGTAAATCAAAAGTTACGAGTGTTTGAAAAAAGGAAAAAAAAAAAAAAACATATAAACCGCTACAGTAAAATATCATATATGCAAACAATACCACTGAAGCTACGCGCGCGTCTCATAAAGGGTAATTTTGTGCGTCTGAAATTGTTTGTCCTTTTTGCAACTAAAAAAATGTGTGTGTCCTATTTATTCATTTTGTGCCAAAAAAAAGGACTTTTGCCTCTTTATCTCTTTTTTATATTAGTTTTGATTAAATATGATCGAAAAAATATTTTTTTATTATAACAATTAATATAACTTGATTAGTTTGTCGTCACAAATTTTATGAAACCTTTCAGATCGCACACACTTTTTTATATCATATCTTTGAGGTATCTATATATATTTGGATGTTGGTAGTATTTTTTGTCGTTTAGCGCTTGTTTCTTCCGTTTTTTTTTAATTTATTTAACAGGAATGAATTAGTTTGCTCCTTTTTTCTATACAGGTTTCCACTACCGCCCGTGAAGGCCAATGGGCGCTTCCCAGCTTCTCTGCTTGGTGGCATTTAGTGGCCACTTCCATTCTCTAGACCTTTCTACCTTACTCGACAACCTTTCCGATTTTTCATCTCTTCTCATTTCCTGGTCTCCAATCTCTTCTTTGTTTCTCTTCTTCATTCACTCTGTTTTGCCGTTAATTGTTTCTTCATTTTCTGGCAAATCTTTTGTCTCAATTTAATGGACAATTGATTTCCGTTTCTTCTGCGTTGTGTATTTTGCAGGGTCGGACGATGTAGGGACAGACGGTGGTGTGCACCTTCTCCTCCTAGATGCGTGGCTTCCTCATTTTTCCCTCCCTATAATCTCTTCGTTGTTTGATTATTCATATATTTATTTTTGTTCTTTTTGTGGCACAGTTAATCGACGGCGGCGAAAGATCAAATAGATGCGGAGATGCTAACGGGTGGTCGTCCTAAACTTTTTTTCCCTGCTTTCTGCGATGACGGCACAAAGGTAAGTGCCACTATTATGTTGCTTCTCCGTTCCAATCTGCTTCATACTAGATTGCTCTTCAATTTCCCGATCTAACCTTTTGTGAATGGGTAATCTTGGTGAATTTATTTTACATCAAAGTGTCAATGGACCGTTTGGGTGGCTCTTACTCACAAACATGGATTCTAACAAACGCATGTCGCCAAAAGCACATTCAAGCGGTCATCTATAATACCTGAAAAAAAAATTATATCCATGTAGAAGACTAAGGTGATAACGAGTACGAAATAAAATTGAAAAATGGGTTAGTTTAGTTTATTTGTTTGAAAGTTTTTCAATCAAATAGTTGAGACTTTTATGTCCTTCTGTTACATACATACTTGCTGCCACCATCTTTTATTTTATGTTCCTCTGGCTTCTGGAAGACGGTTTAGTAAGTCAGGGTTTTATTTTGTGTAAACAACCTCCCGCAGTATTCTGGAAAATAGAAAAATATACAAGTTTGACATTTACATTCTTACTTATTTTTGTTTATGTTAACCAGGACAATGATTGTATAAAATGTGATGCAGATGTACTTATACCAAGCATCTTCATTGTAATTCATGAAGTGGGGAGGATGTTGAAGAATTTCGCCCATGGCCTTGTGCTTAAAATGTTAAAGCTACAAATAGATCAGTGGTTGGAAATCAAGGTCTGGATATTTGGAGACTTATCCCAATGCTTAATCCTTGTTTTACACACTATACCTATATGTATGATTACGCTAAAAAGATTATGTAAGTTCTAAGTGTATTGTTGAATAAATAAGATTATAAACTTTACACTTACCTTTGCGCAACTTGAATGCATTTCTAATTCTCAGGTTTGCTAGATTCATTTCAGTCATTGTTATCTGGTCTTTGTTGGTTTGAAATCAAAACGAAACCCATTGAGCTACCAGATTCATAATTTCATCTCTTCACCGGTTTCATCTGATCATCTCTCTTCTCTACTATCTCTCATCATATTTACTCTGTCATCATCTTCTCCAAAAATCTCTAGACTCATGTGATGAATCGCTCTGTTCTCATTGCATCTTGCATTTTTTTTGAGAGATTATCATTCTTTGTCGATTTTTTCCTTACCGTCACAAGTAAAATGATGATGTTCTTATTGATAATTTTTCTTTCTTTCTTTGTTGTGCCGTATTGAACGATGTCAACATAGATGGCGGCGGTCGCGGTGAATCTGCTCCTGGTGGCGGTTCTTCTCAGTGTCCATTCATTTTTTCATTTTCACATTTGTTGAGGTTTTGTTTGTCACTGTGTTTTCTCTGTATGTCTTTGCTTCTTGCGCCAGAGAAGATGAAAAGGAGAATTAGCTTGCTGGAGAGGAGGCAAAAACTACTTTCTTGCCGGAGCCATTGACAATATCATTGTTACCTCCATATCCCGATTGCGAATATTTTCACGGTATGAATGCATCCGTTACAATCTCTCTTACACTATTTTAGATAAGTCGATTGATCTTTCTTCGTAGGAATTAGAAAACTTGTCGGATGGTGCTCCAACTGAATGTTTTCCTCATCTCATTCGTGTGTGTAAGCAGGATTTGTTTAGCTGTGTCCACGGGGAAATTTTATTTACCCGGCGACTTTGGTCCTCGGTATAACATGTGGTGGATATGCTACTTTTTTTGTTTTCTTTTTGCTAATCAGTGACAAAACAAATCCCAGATATTGTATTTCGTTGATTTGATTCGCAGATCGGTGGGAATTTCGTCCTATTATCTTATGATTTTTTTTTTCTTATGTATTTCGCATGTTTTCTTTATTTGATTTGAATACTTATGTTGTCTTAATAATATGTAGAAAATTGTGAAGGCATCAGTCATCAGTTATTAACATGGCGTGGTATGAAGCCCTTGTAGCAGTTTGTACTATTTTTTTTCCTCTATATATCTTCGATCAATGACTATGCAGACAGTTGAACGATAATTGATAAAAATCTATGTGTGTACTTTGCTTTAAAACTTTGACCCTTTCGTGCGTAATTGAAACTTTAAACCAAAACATGTTATGATGCAGGTTCTAGCGCTTTTGTACTGGAGGATCATGTGACTATCAAGTTTAAGGTGTGTAAGGTATGAGTTGACGTCTGCAATAGCACTTGTGATCTGAAATTTACCAAAGCTGTTTTTCATTTTATTTTTATAATAAGCCTAAATTAGAAAGCTTCATGGCTTTTTATATGGCTTCTATGCAAGGGTTTTATTCTGTGTTTTGTACTTACCTTGTGTTTCTAAGAGTGTGTTGTGCATTCATTGTGAGTTTGTCCTTGTGTTTGTGTTGTTTGCATGTTCTGCCTCAAATAAGATAGTTACATCATATATATTAGGTGAATGATATGAGGCATAAACCCTAACAAAAACTATGCTCACTGTATCAAGGGTTGGGTATGAACAAACACTTGAGATATGTGCTACAGTCTGATACCCGCCTATATTTGTGTTTCCCGAAAGATAAATGTTCATTTTGGAAGTTGTATGTTTTTTCATAAGCCAGTATCTACAGTAGAAAAGCTTCAAATAATGGCTTTATAGCAACAATTCAATGAAGCTACTCCTCAAGTGAAGGTACTTAATGGCATTTAACTATTTATGAATGTTCATTTTTTTTTAATTAATTATACAGTTGTGTTGTTTATGTATAGGCATTATTTTTTAATTATATAGTTGTGTTTCCCTAATTTTAGTCCACGTACTTAGTTTATTATATCTGTGATACATTTTAACCTTATTTTCCCTAATTGTCTTCTAACAGTTCCCTGTACATAGCAATCTCACTACATTACACATAAAACAACTAACATAACACCTACGAGGACCAAACCAAACAAAATTGTAACACCGACGGACGTGTGCAACGCACACCGGATGCACTAGTA
>JAMYXJ010000446.1:0-21689 GCA_024500145.1 Gentiana dahurica var. dahurica | reverse complement strand
ACACGAGACCAAGTTGAAACACAAGAATCTCATGCAATACTCGCAACCAGCCCTAGCCATGAACGGATCGCTATCCGTGGGGACTCAAAGTATCTTCATATCATGTTCCAAATGACCAAGTCAAAGGAACTGCCTCAATACACACACGAATCTCTGACGAGACCCTGGTTCTTGCTTCGAGCAATGAATTCACTTACTATATCAGCCATATAGAAATGGTGGAAGAACCGCACAAGGTTCAGGAATGAACCTTCTAGATCCATGTACTGCTCCCGTTGCGCCTATAAGGCACTACTGTGTTTTGGCCTAGTTGTAGAGTTTATAGTGACCCATAGGCTAGAGCATTTCCAGCTCACTGTACCACTTAATCAAATTGACTGCAAACCCAGACTGTAGCTCCCACCCGCCTTGATAAGGCTCAGGATATACGTTTGTATATCTACGTCTATTTAATTCCAAGTTTCAATAAACTAGGAACTCTTCCTTAACTTGTTTAAGGATATTCTCGACATTCACTAGATTCATTTTCATACTTGCTCATGACTCTTCATGAAGTATGAACATCCGGCATTACCTTTATGATGGTTCCTATCGCAGGAGCGAAGGAAACCTTTCATAAGCATCATCTTTCACCTTATCTTTAGGACTAACGTCCTAACATAGATACATCATGAGAACACCGGCTAGCAGTATCTCTCATTGCGATCTATGTTAAACTTCTTTTAGCAACATATCTATATAGGTAAACTATAATCTAATAGCAGTTAAATCTATCACTATAGATTCTCATTTCTAAAATAAGAGCTGCCAATCCAAGTGCTTTCATAAAGACCTTGAATTACCAAACATTAATTGACTGTGACATGGGGTGACAATTCTCGAGAGAGATATCCAATACCTTACTCAAAAATCGTAACACACTCCCACTATCCATCTTGCACATTGGGCATATCCTTCTTTACACTAAATCAAACTCCTTTGATTATCAAACAAAGAAATTGTCTAGAGAAACTTGTTTGAGTCCATAAATGGATATCGTGGTCTTACATTTCATGTTATCGTCTATGAACATCGAGCTGTCTGCCCAACATCTTCAACACTATCATATAGTCATGATACAAAGTTATAGCAAGCATAGTCTGAATAGAACTGGGCTCAGCCTTATAGGGACATTCCCTCCAGGTAAGACAGACTAGGTTCATAACCTGGTTGTCACTGATGGAATCTAATTCAGATATTATGGCTCCTAGCCATATCTCTCAATCTTGTCTTTCAAACATTCTTTCATAAGTCGTGAGATATTCATTCATCAAGATGAACATACCAGCAGCCCTTTTGGGCTTGAGGTTATCCACAGACTTACAGAACTTTTGTGTGCACTGAGCAGTGATCTACACCTCATCGCTATGTGGCGTCTGCTCACGTTCCATTGGTTGAATATATCTTTGTGGTTCTCAAACTCTTTTGAGATCTGATTCACTCCCACTGTTTCTTTTGGAAGAAACACTTCCTCTAGAAGACAGCATGTTTGGAGACAAACATTTTGCTCCACGGACAGGTAAATAATATCTAGCGTACTTGCTAAGATATTCCACAAAGTTGCATATGTCGTACTGGGCTCCAAGCCTTTCTGACTTTGCCTATGACAACCTCAAATCATCGATTAAGATAGATTCGACATTATCCCCTTCCATATCTAATATGGAATTTATTCAACCTTTATTCTTTGGAACTCGGTTAAGTATAAGGGCACTATCCCAAAACGGGTAAGGGACACTTCGCATGGCTTGCGTCACACCTTTATCATATAAAGTGTTGTTGCCATTTAGGGAACACAATCTAATTGCGTATCCCAAAGATGGTATCCTTCAAGGGAGAATCTTATTCCTTTTCAGACGACTTCTGAAACACCCTTCAGGTATTAATTACTTCAATCCAATTGAAGATTAATTCCTAAGTAGCTCATCAATCTCATATTCGTACTAGCTCGAACTTTTCGGGCTTTCCGAATTATCGTACTTCAATAAGTACATTCAACTATTTCTAAAAATAGTCATAGAGATTAACAAACAATTATTTGTAGCATTAATTGTCATAAGCCAACAAACATCAGTATGTTTAGGCTTTAGACAATTTTTCTAGATTTTATAACCTATTCATAAAAGGGTATTTTAGTCCTCTTTGGATAAGATACGTATAACCCACATGACTCATAATCATATGGTTCAACATCATCAGAATGACGTTTAATTACACGCTTCCCTTCCAGAGAGACTATGTCTAGAACAACTACAAATATCAAGGATAACAGCCATTCAAATATTTAGTTGAGATCTCATCACACATATCAACTATATAGTGACTTCAATCTAGTATGTTAGATTCAGTGACCTTCCAACTTTATCGGAATAACATTTATTCTTTACAATTGAATATGTCTACTAAATCCTAAAAAATAACTGAAAGTATGTTCTTCATAAGAACCGGAACATAATAACATTTATTTAGTTCCCTTATCAGTTTACTAGATCCAGAATGTGGTAAGTGTCACAACGTTTGCTTCACCTTCCATATCTGTTTTAACCTTTCTAATTTAATCAGACTCATAAGACATCATATATCTTAGAGTTGACTTTGAACTTAGACAGATTTATCTCAACTCACTTGCCTAGAATAGAAACTTCAATAAGCTCTATATTTAAGCACATGCCCTAACTTTCCCTTTTAATCCTTTAAGCACTTGAGAAATGTTTCTTATTGTAGTCTTCATAAGACTTAAGAAAGATCATAAGAGCCATGTCTTTAATTTCCTTTCATAAAGAAAATCTAAAGTTTATTAAATAGTTTATTTAACCTTTTGAATCGTATTCAAAACATTGACTATTTAATTAACCTTTAAGCAATGATAGAATTAAGTCGATACTTAAATCTTACAATTTTGAAAACAACTTTTCCAAAATTAGATGTGGTCATTCTTATTCAACGTTTGAATTAATTGTCATCATATGACAGAATGATCATTTTGGATCGTATCCAATATATGACTAATTCGTTGAAACTTATTTCAATAGATTTAATCATATCATGAGCTTCCGCTTTCATTAATAATTAAAGTCTCGGAGCACTGCATCAATTATGTAATCTCCTTGTCTCTAATTACTATAACGGGATCTCTCGTGTCATTGCACATTTTAAAAGGATTAAAATTACTTAACCATATTTGAGAACGTTTCTCAAAAGGTAACAGTCATAATTTGGTTTTACTAATCGAGAATAAAACATAAATATAAAGTTTGCTAACTACAACATAAAAATGAAAATAAACGAGTGTTGTTGTTTATACACGCAAAATCAAAAATGGTCTTTTGATTTATGATTTTGCTCCCACTAGTCAACTACTTCCAATTGACTTTCAAGAATTATTAATTTCTTTAGCGGACAAGATCCCACTAAACTACCCCGACCCCCGCTTTGGCTGGTGGGCCGAAAATAGCATAATAGGTAGACAACATCCCTTTGTCAATCGTATCTTATACGACTCTTGTTGTTTGACTAGTCAACTCTTTGACAATTTTCATCTTATGAAGAAGTCAAACCCTTGCCTCTAAAATCCAAACGACCCCGCTTTGGCTGGTGGACGAGAGAATTCTTAGTCAAGTCATAACCCCAATATTCGTGAGATCTCATACGATCATATCTCGATAATGACGATATACCCGAGGTAGGTCAACCCCCTGCTTTGGCTGATGAGTTGGATCCGAACAAGGGCTCTTCACCGTCATTATAATATGGGGAGGCAATTTCAACTTGATTCTTTTGAGGTGGAAGTATTTATGTAAATTAATTCACTTAATTAATTTAATTATGGTCTCATCATAAATATGTCTATCTCTATAAACATACATCCTACACATTTATCTAGATCGTGCCTAGTCATGCATCTATCGTATCATATAAAATAAATACAAGCACAAAATAAATAAATGCGTAAAGTAACCGGTATGATCATGGACTTTTCCTAGGTGCGGTTTCGAATACAAACTGACGAAACCGCGGGTCACAATCTAAGGGTAGCTGCAACCGCCAATAGGATCTTTAATGCGCCATTCTCCAATGGGATCTTTATTTTTCGTCTTTCTTTGGTCTCCATCTTCTGCTCCATTCTTGTTACATTTAATTCTATCTAATAAAATAAATACACCCGCCGCAGACGGGGGGAAGCCAACGGGAATGGGATAAATGCAGAAAATAAACTAGGTCACGTTCTTCATAACGGCCTAGGACAATTTTTAAACCAACAGAAAATTAAATCATTCACATATATCCTATCGGTCGAGTCCATGATCAATCGGGGTCCATATAATCATATTATATCTATTATATCTAATCCATACAATAAAATCTTATGAAAAAGATAAAATTAAAATTTACCTACTTGCGTCTTAATTAATCAATTAACATTTAATCTATTAAATAATTTTATCCAATCAATTAACTAATTAACATTTAATTAATTAAATGATTTAATCGAAATAAAATTAACGATTAATTTTAAACGATATTAATTTTAATTTTAATTAATTGGAACTATTCCAAAAATCAAAATTAAAATTAAGTCTCTTTTATTTCTTTCCTTTTGATTCGTAATCAAAAGGGATGCCTTTGGTTTCCTAAACCAAATTTGGCTTAGGCCTGGCCACTTTCCAAAATCAAAATTTTGGAAGTGGCCTAGGCCTAGGCCTTTTACAAATCAAATATTTGAAAAGGGCCTAGGCCTATTCCAAATCAAATATTTGGAAAGGCCAAATAATTTTGGTTTAGGCCTGGCCACTTTCCAAAATCAAAATTTTGGAAGTGGCCTAGGCCTAGGCCTTTTCCCAAATCAAATATTTGGAAAGGGCCCCCTAGGCCTATTCCAAATAAAGTTTGGAAAGGCCATTATTATTTTAATGCCATGTGGCATCCCAATGACCCAAACTGTTTGAACCATGGTTAGCCACATGACACAACTAAACAAATGAGATTTTAATCACAACTATGAACAATATTGAATCACAAATACACAAAACAAAATTGGGGACCACCGTATCACACCAGCAGCCGCCGGCAGCCCGGAGGCCGCCGCCGCCGCCGGCGATCACACGGTGGTGGTGCCGCCGCCGATCGGCCGAGCACCACCATGCCGCCCCATTTTTTTTTTTTTAATTTTTTTTTCTTTTCGTGTATCAATTTTGCAAATAAAAAATCTTTCATCTTTTAATTATGTGATTTAAACGATAAAATTAACTACGCAAAATAACATGCTTATTGCTTAAGCTCGAAGCTCGCTCCGATACCACTGTTAGGAAATCTACGCGGGAACGCAGCGGAATTCAAAAATTTATTTCCTATCGACCCAAGATCGACTTCGTTTAAGCAATAAACAAACAAGTTAATAGACGGTGGTTACCTTGGTTGATCTAAAAGATCGACGCTTTGACCGTCTAAGGAGAGTAGTTCTGCATAGAGCCGCCCAAGTGTTCGGCCTCTACCGCTAGTCCACACGAACAGCCCGCCGGAATCCCATCATGGATTGCTATTGGAAAACTCCGGTTGCTAGACCGGCCTTTTTCCCCTCTCTCCAACTCTCTATAGGATGCTCTCTATTTTACACAAGAGCTATTAGCTCTTGGAATTATGATGTACAAAAGAGCTTGACACCCACCTCTTATTTATAGTGTAGGGGGCGCCCCATCTAGGTGTGGAGGAGAAGAAAACCTTTTCCCAATAAAATAAGGAAAATATAATTGATTGATTTATCTCATTTATTATAATATCTCATATTAAATAAATCTAGGATATTGTCAATATCTCATATTGAATATTTCCAAGATATTGTCAATATCTAATATTGACTATCTTTATTTTATTACCATAAATCAATTTACACATGTGTATATATCACAAATATATATTACACATATAAATCTATATATAAATACTTTGGACACAATCATGCACATGCATATTATATGCATCACACGCTGGGACCAAAAATATATAAATATTAATATCTAATATTAATATTTGGTAATACCATTAATTAAATTGCACAATCCAAGTGTATCTTATACACAACAAATTGCGCCACCTTTAGCCAATAAATTGGCATCCGGAATATTCTTTAATTAATATAATATTATTAATATCTTGTATTTAATTTATTCATAATAAATAAATACCACAATATTAATTTACCACTATAACCTTTATAGTCTTGAGATAAACTTTCCTTATTTGGTTATCAACTATAACCACATTTTAATCCGGCTAGATGTTCTTATGTGTGTGACCCGATAGGCTTCCGAATATGTTGGCCGTAGACACAAAGTGCAAATTACGAAAATGCCCTTCATGCCTAACGATCACGGGATAGCGTCTAGCAACACACCGTGACCCCCAATCATCGGAAGAGTCAAATGCAATGACTACTACCTTTCATGTGAAACAGTTACCGTGTAACTTACAATCCTATCACTGTAATAATATCCATACGGTCGTACGTCGAGTGTCAAACATTAACGACCGTATCTTATAATCTGGATATCATGCTCTCTCGAAGTAACTCATTTACTCCCACTTTGCAAAGATTCACGAGAGTAAGACATTCCTTATAAGAAGGCCATTTCGGATATTCGATCCCAATCATAGGATACGCGATTCCCGGACGACCAATCATGTATACTCCGCATGCTTCAGTATCATACCCAATCACTACCGCATGATCGCCCCGTGGCTAGGGGAAACCTCAATAGTGTCAAAGCATGACAATCTACACCGTGATGCCATGAAGACTCCGGTCAAAAGGATAATTACACAACCGTCTCATAGTGTGACACTTATCCGTGTAAGTGGGTCAGTCTAACGTACGCATTCTCTAATACACGTCCACGTACAGTCCAAGTGTCTCTACACTTCGATAGACGAGATCTATCCCTGCCCTTAAAGACAGAAGACATCTAATACGTGCTAGTCTGTTTATACTATCAATGCCCTATTTAATAGTACATCAGCCTAGAGACATTTAAGTATCAAACTCATTAAAGTGATTAGAGATCTCATCAACCATAATCGCCTATCATGGTTTCTCTATTACAGTTTAATACTAAGGACGTTATCATATAACAATTCACAATTGGTCCTTTAAAAGAACATATATATGACAACATAAAAGCCATTTAATATATGTATAAACATAAAGAAATAGTAGGAATGATCCGACCCGGTCGGATCCGGTCCAACCCGATTGGGTTTAGGACACTATTTCAACACTTCCTTGTAAGTGGATGGCTCAGATCCATCCACCTCTTCTACAACTTGAAGTGCATATCCAACCATATTCTCAAACCCAGACCTCTTAGGAGGTCCGGACCTTCTAGCTCTGCCAATAGCTATACTCTACTGACCAAATTCTGTTTGAGTTTTAGTTGGCCTCTGTTCAACTGAGTGATTTGAATTCAGCTCTAGTTTGACTAGATCAAATGAGTGTTGACTATTTTCAGCTGACTGTTGCAGCTCGGTTGATTTAACCTGAAGCTCCACATGTTTCTCAACACTCTAGTTTCAGATTCAGCTATGGTTTCAGATTTAGACAAGGATCTCACAGATTAGTTAAGCATAGAGTTTCCATCAATAATTACACTCCTGCTAAGTATAACCTTGTTTTAAGTTGATGACCATATTCTATCCCTTAAATCCATCTCCATACCATACAAACACTCTTTTCTTGGCTCTTGGATCCAGCTTACCTTCACTGACATGATAATAAACCATGCTCCAAAAAATCCTCAGATTTTAGTAATTTGCAGGCTTGCCTGACCACATCTCAAATGGTGTTTTGAGATTGATCATTGTGTAAGGTCCCATGTTGATTAAGTATAATGCTGTACTCACAGCCTCTGCCCAAAATCTTATTGACAAACTAGAATTAGAGAACATGCACCTAGCCCTCTCCAGAAGAGTTTGATTCATCATTTCTGCAGCACCATTCTACTGAGGAGTATCTCTGACTGTGTAGTGCCTGAAAATACTGTCATCCTTGCAGATCTGATCAAACTCAGACCAGCAGAATTCCAGACCATTATCTGTTTGAAGCCTTTTAATCTTCTTCCCTCACTAATGCTCCGCTAAGGCCTTCCACTGCTTGATACTCTTGAATGCATCACTTTTGTGTTTCATGATCGCCACCGAAGTCATTCTTGAATAGTAATCAATGAAATACACAAAATACCTGTGACAACCAAATGATTCCACCTTTGATGGTCCCAGCAATCAGATTGAATGTAATCAAGTGTTGCCTTTGTGTTGTGAATTCCTTTTAGGAACTTTCTCCCGTGTAGCTTCCTAAACACACAATGCTAAAAAAGTCCATATTCTTGACCTTATATCCCCCAAGAAGATCACATTTAGACATAATCCACATCCATCTTTCAACCATACCTCATACGCCACAACTTGGTCAGATCTGACCTGTGAACTTCAGATGATACAACAGCAGAACAAGAAACAGTAGAGCACTATAACAAATACTGTAATACCCTACTCCCGACCCCTAGGTCCACTGGGGTCATTTTCGGAAGGACTGCGAAGCTCTCGCCGCGTCTTCATTCAATTACTATAAAATCGTCAAAACAGTGCACAAGGGAATGCTAATATCCATAAATTGTTATAAACCATAAATGACCAAATGCCAATCACTGTCTTACTATTACGGAAAAAGAAATTAATATACAAACAAGTACTGCAAGTCTTGGCATAACATCACAATGCCCAAATATTTATTTAATACTTAGTACTTAATATTGAATTGAAAAAAAACAAAAGTGCCGTCATTCAGCCACATAGATCCACACGTTGAAACCGCCAAGCTGCTCATCCTCTAAAAGATTTTCCAAACTTATATTTTCCCCGTAAACCTCAAAGCTCTCATCAACTGTCAATTAATAAAATCCAGGGGAAAGAAGAAAAAAACAAAATACAACAGAAAACGAGGCGTCAGCAAAGGGCTGATATGAGCCACGTGTGCAAGTGTTATACTATATATATAAGTAAATAAAGTTGGTTTTAGAAAAAATTTCAGCGGAAGTCTTCTTATCTCTGCAAAAACGAGTTAGTAACAATTTTTGAAATACTAATTGAGCAAGAATAATAAAACAAATATAAAAAGTATATAGTGCACGAGCTTAAAAGAAAACATGTTTGTCAAGTACCACCCAAACACCAAGTTTACCAATTGGATTTCAACCGCACTCCACGAGAACTAGCCATGCCTGACAACTCCGGCCGATTGTCAGGGAAAAGAATCAACCTTCACCGTGCAAACCTCCTACACGGCTCCAGCCAACCCTATCCATGCCCTAGGACCGACGCACCAACCGTCAGCCCTTGCTTTCCCGGCTGTAGCATGAATCTTCGGGGAAAAGGTACCGTCCCCACTCTTACGAGTGAGCACTCTAGCTACTGTCGGAAAGATTTCGAGTCAAGAGGCCCCGAGGCCGGTGACTAGCCGTTCTCCTAGAGCAATAACTCTAATCTCCCTAGCCACTAGAGCTTTGACACTTTCGTGCCACGAGCGAGCGAGCAAGTATTATCCGTCAATTCCAATGTATCATTTTATTATTGTTATATAAAAAAATGTGCACTAGCTCAAAACGGTCAATTGTTAATTTTAATGAAATCATTCGAAAATGACTTCCGAGTTTAAATCAACGGCTTATATATATGAAATACTTGAAAATACTTTTAAAAACAAATCACACTTTTGGCTTTATATCAAAATAAAAGACTCACCTTGGCTTGAGGTAAACTTAAGAGAATTTGACCTTTTGGATTCTTGGTTCACAAAACGGTACCACCGTTGCCTAAAGATTAGAATTCCGGAACATCAGCCTTGACACAAATTAAATCAATTGAATCTACCCAAAAAAATCCCCAAACACCGTATGTTATGTTTTACTCCATGTACACCGATCCTTTTATTTACTGACTACCTCTGTGCCGATTCGGAAAAACAAACAACCTTACAATGTAAAAACAAAAATACTCATTATTTTCCTCAAACTATCGTCCTTCAATTTAAATCGAAAGAAACATCCATGTCATATCACTTACGGATCATTTCTTTTTTAATTCTTTGGTACACTATTTACCAAATATATATATATATATATATATATATATATATATCATGTATATAGGCATGGATACTAGTACTCGCCCCCCATTTATCAAGCCAAACGCCTCTTTCATTCCTTAATTATTACCTTTCTGCATTCTTTTCGTTTAGTTTCATTTCAAGGTACTAATATAAAACACCAAACATTGTGCTCGGGCAACACCCACGCTCCATTTGAAGTACTAGATTTTAAATCGATAGAATGTGCCTCAGGACCGGCCCTATCCTAAGGCCGGTGAGACCCGGGTCTTAAGTCCAATTGTGTCGGAGTGCCCAACGGTATATGTTTCGTTAAAAAAAAAAATCGTGTAGATTTAATCCGATCAAACCTAATATAATATGTTAATTTTCTTTTTTGATAAATGCTCAAAATTTTTTTTACTCTAATTGATAAAGACCCCAATAAAAAAATTTACTTCACCAAAAAAAAAATAGATATATACAACCAAGTTTTTTGTTTTGTGTTTTATGACTTTATCTATATTATTAATTTATTATATATATCTATATTATATAAAAAAAAGCACACAAAAAAATAAATAAAACAAACAAAAATAGATAGAACTCATTTTTCACTCCTAAGTTCCGGCCCTCCCCTTCAGTCCTGCCTTCGTTTCCCCAGCTCCCCTGCCGCTTGAGCTGTTGATTTTTTTTTTAATTTTTGTTTTTTGTTTTCCTTTCCTTCTTTCAAAATCTCATTCATAAATGATAAATTATATTCTCAAATTCTCAATTGAGAAGAATATGGTTAATGAAATTGACAATTTTACTTTGATTAGTGATTTCGTCTCTAAATGTGTTGCAAGAGCGATCTTCAAATAGTAATATGTAAGTATGTTTTATGTATACGTATGAATTTGGTTTTTGTTTCTAAATATGTTAGAAAAGACTACTTTGTAGGCATGTTTTGAGACTATCAATAATGTTAGAAAAATGTGATAAAACAAACAGAATTGGATGATCTCCAAGACACGTATAAAACGTTTCTTTAAAGAGATGTTTTAAGATCTCTCTCAATATTCAATGGAGTACTACTTTAGAGACACAATATGTTTGTACTGATAATGCTTCTAAAAAAACTTTATTATCTTTCACACCGAATGCTGATGTCTCTCTATATATAGACAACGAAACTGTCCCTCTTCACGAAAGAACAAACCAGTTCGACACCTGCCGCACTCAGTGTGCAACAATACAGTCAAAACAAAAATAAAAACAGACTTTGTGAATAAAATATCTAACTAATAACTTGAATTTTGTACTTACGGATGTTAAAAACGCGATAAGTATGTTTTTCAAAAAAAAAAAAGACAACTTTAACTAAAAGACCCAATTCGGGAACTTGGTCTTAAGCCCAACAAATGCGAGGGCCGGCCCTGATGTGCCTTATAATACCGGTACCGAGTTTCGATCTGAAAAGAAGTATATGATAGAAGAGTTAAGCTACTAAAAGCATCATAGTCACCGTTTGAATAACCAGGTTCTTGAAAAAATATACCTATAACTACTATGATGGTTAAGTGATGTTAAAATTCTGATGACCAACTCTGGATATACGGCTAACAGCTTTAATAAAAGGATTAGGAAAAACTAGCATAACAGGCATGTTCTTATACTCAACAAGCTGCAACATTCATGATCAAGAACAGAGAATCAAATCTCTCGAACTACGATTCCGAAACTGAAAAAAACTATTATCAAGATTGTTAAAACTCAATTTACGATTCCGAAAACAAAATATTCGACCAGTTTAGTGCAAACTCTAACATGACTTATGCTCATTTAACTATTACCAAACAACTTCCAAAAAAAAAAAAAAAACGTAAACATGTATTGGAGATAATACCTTCAACTACGATGATCTTCAACACTTCAAGACTTCCGTTGGATTGATCGGCTTACCAAACTAGAGTACTCTTCTACTTATGTGCTATATCTTTTTTCAGAGTGCAAGAATGGCTCTAAGTAAAACACCATGATTCTCCTTCCAACTATGTCAATTTATACTAGTAGAAAAACACCTCATATAATTACCCTTAATTAGTACTTGAAGTGTCACACTGACGAACGGAAGAAACGCTACTAAAGAGACTTAATGCATCAGTTTCCCCTCAAACCCTTATTGCAAAATAATTGATATTTACTGATCCTAAATATATAACTAATATTAGAGAAGCCATAATACGAAGACTGAAACTTACATTTGCATTCCTGCTTAGAGAAAATAATAATAATAATAATAATAATAATAATAATAATAATAATAATAATAATAATAATAATAATAATAGCATGATAAGAAAAAGGAAAAGAAAAAAAAATGTTATTCATAATATAAGTAATTTAATTATATATTTGGTCACTAACACAATTATACGAGTAACTATTCTTATTTTGACAACTATACCCTTTTCGTTTTATGTCCTAAAATTCGGGGTGTTACAGATACAATGTTCCCTTCTTGACACCATTCAGATTAACAACTGAATCTTTGTAAACATTCAGGACTCCACCTTCACTTTTGAATATGAACCCTTTGTTGTGCAGTAGACTAAGAGATGTCAAATTCGTGCTCATCTGTAGAACATGTCTAATATCCTTCAGTGTGCAGAATTTTCCATCATGAGTCCTAATTTGAATTGAGCCAATTTCCACTGTCTTTCCGACCTTGCTGTTGGCCATAGAAATATGCCCCATACATTTGCTCATAAGTTGAGAACCACTCATTGTGTGGACAAATATGGTAAGATGCCCTAGAATCAAGAATCCACACATAAGTGTGATATGATGATTCACCAACCACTAGAGCCATGTACTCAACTAAATTTGTGTCATGCGCAGCTTTTGCAGTTGTGCCAGATTTGTTCTCCCATCGCTTATTATTCTTTGGACATTAGACCTTCTAATGTTCCTTCTCCATACAACAATTACGGACATCTTTAGGCTTAAGACCTTTGGAACCCATCTTATTGGACTTTCCCTTCCCATGGTTTTCATGACCTGCACCACTGCTGCTACTATCAACCAAACTAGCGGCCAGACTGTCTGCACCAAAACCGAATGCCTTGTGGCGTAGCTCTTGAGCATGGAGAGATGATCTCATATCCTTCAGTTACAATGTATCCTTCCCAACAATGAAACATTGCACAAAGTTCTCATATGATGCATGCAATGGCACCAGTAGAATCAAAGCTGTATCCTCATCTTCAATCTTAACATCAATATTTCTAAGGTCTAAAAATATTGTGTTCAGCTGATCAAGATGATCTCTCAACTGAGTACCTTCATGCATCCGAAGACTAAGCAGACGTTGCTTCAGCAACAGCTTGTTGGTGATAGATTTTGTCATATATAGACTCTCAAGCTTTGACTACAACCTAACTACAATACCTTCTTCAGCAATTTCTATGATAACATCAACTGATTGGCACACTGATAAGTCCACCATATGTGTTATTCTTGGATCGTTTTGGCCGGTTTTAATGCCTATTTTATGATTTTCGTATGATAAATTGCTTCTTTTGGACTAGATTACTGCTGTGGCTTTGATATTTTGTAGATATGATGAATCCGAGCATAAAAGGCAATGAAAATGAGCTAAAAAGGATCAAAGTCATGAAGGCATGAAGAATCACACCCAGGTGTGGAAGAATGGAACAGGGTGTGAAAAAATGCAGAAACTATCCAGAATTTCTACAGGCCAACAAAATGTTCTGATTGGTGGAGATAATTCACAGCGTGATTTCCATGATTGATGGCGCAAATTTGAAGATTTACACGCCATATTAGTCTTATTTTCTAGGAATTTTATTTTAGGAGATAAATTACACAATTTAAATTAAGGAAAATTCCTATTTATCCAAAAATAATTTCCTTAAATTGAAAAAAATGATCATCAACGCATTCATTCATCAACAGAGTCGGCTTTTGCCTTCTCCTCTTCATCATCATCTCCCATCCCCAAGAACAAGGATTTTTAGGTTTTAAGAATTCAAGAACGAAGCTTTTTCGAGGTTTGATTATTTATGCAATACTTTGACGGTTTCTTTCTATCACCTTTCTCCTTTATTCTATTTATTTATTTTTCTCGTCAAAGCATGAATTATATGGTTGAATCTTGGAATCTCGATATGTTACGAGAGTAAATATTGGTTTCTTGGATTAGGAAAAGCCCGGCGATGATTATATAGTTTTAAAGATACAATATTTTCATTGATAGGATTTTTGTCATGTTTATGAATTTGATCTTGTATTCTTATTCATGTAATTTTCCGGAAATAATATCTCGAAGGAGTGAATGACTGTAGGATTGCATGAGAAACTCCATTCGATTAATTGATGACAGAAAAAATATTAATTAATCGATAACCTAGAAACCAAGATCGAATCTTTAGGGATTTCTTGAATGAAAATTAGGTTAAACCTAAAGTGGCCCTTTAATTATGGTAATTCAATGGACCTAATTTTATTCATCATTGTAGGAAACTGAATGTTGGATAAAACTAGGTACAATCACGATAATATTTCGAAAGAATGTTTACGTGTAATATTTGATAATTGGTCTTCATAAATGGAAGATTCATATTGATAGAAAGATTGTTGAAATTCTATGTAAACAACGCCGTGGTGGATCCGAAATCCAAGAAATGCCTCTAAACCTTGAATCCTATTACCTAAATCTTCAAGTTCTTGGCTTGTAGTTATATTTTCTTTATTTTTAGGATTTTTAGAGAAAAACCTACAAATATTTGATTCGTCTAGCTAATATAAATCGGGAATTGTTTGGTGATTGACTACAAGTCCCTGTGGGATCGACATCCTAAGTACTACTCGATAAGCCGTGCGCTTGCGGTAGCATTTGGTGATTATATATTGAAAATCACACATCAAGTTTTCTGGCGCCGTTGCCGGGGACTTTGGTGTTAACATCGAACGTGTTTTTGATTTTGTTAGACTAGACTTTTTTTTTCTCACCATAGCAAGCTGCACCTTGCTACGGTGAGACCTTTTTGCTTTTGATTTTTTTTCTTTTCTTGTGCAGAAATTTGAAGTGCCAGGCTTTCATGGATTCATTTTACTCTAGATTCAGTGCTCAAGTGGCACCAACTGATGAGAGGATGTATGGAAATAGACTTAACCAATTTAAAGTGAGATGTTCATATTGTGGTGGAAACCATTGTGAAGCTCAGTGCAATGGAGGTTATTCATCCCACCAATGGAATACTTATGACAATTATGGTGCAAGTCATGAGAATCAATTCCAATATAGCCACAACTATGCATCAACATACAATGGTGGGAGGAGTAACTATCCTTATTCTCCGTGGGGTCAAGATCAAAGCAATTGGCAACAACAAGTGTTCCCTCACTCAGAGCCCAAGTCTAACATTGAAACTTTGTTAGAGAAATCTATAGAGAGCAGAGAGAAATTTTCTAGAGAAATGGCACACCTATTGTGTCCTGCTCCAGAAAAAAAGGAACTGACTTTGGGAGAATTAGTTGCACAGAATCGCCATGTTCTTGAAGATGGAAGGGAAACAGAGATGATGGCGATTCACGAGCAGGAGGCCGACCTTGAAAGTCGTGGGGATGAAAACTGTGATCCCTACGAGATCCCACATTGTCATGATCTAAATGTTTTCGGTGATGATTTCTCGAAGACCGCTGAGTGTTTAGGCCTCCGAATTAACAAGAGTGAAGCCACATGGAAATTCGAACCATCTTCACAAGATAACGGTGCAATAATTCCAGATTCAACATTGATGAGCCAAGAAAAGGATGAAAAGGGAGGTAACAATATTGTTCTTGACTCTAATTCATTTGATAATGTTAGTTATCCTTCCTTGAATAATGATGTTGAATTTATGGATGTTGAGCATGTAGAGTATATAGATGTTGCACCTCTAATAGTCCATAATTCTCTAAGATTTGTCATGAGCATTGATAAAGAGATTAATAAATTGTTAAGAGGCACTTCATTCGTTGGAGCTAAAATGATTAATCGCTTTTTAAGAAGACATGATTATAGGCTCCCAATGCTATATCTTAAAATCCTTGTTAATGTCCTTTATATGTGGAGAAAGATGCAGAGGGATGCACTTCTTTGGTTTAGTCCTCCTTGACAATGATGTTTAAAGATAGTCCAACTGAAGACTATAAATTCAGAATGTTTTTTTTTTTATTTTTTTATTTTTTCTTTCTTGCTTAATGAATAAATAAAGGAAGAGAGTTGTCCTCTCGGTCCTTTAGTCTTGGTTTGTTTTGTTTTTGGTGTCGGTTTGCAGCCAGATAACTTTGCACAAGAGGAACTTGCGGATTTTGATGCCATGGTGTGGAATATTTAGTATGGAGAAAACCACGATCGAGGTGAAAGGAAATTTCGAGGTGCGATTTGAGGCCATCTTTTAAAGCGAAACGGGGGAGACGGTTTCAAAAAAAAAAAAGGCCTAAAAATGACGCAGATATCACACCCAGGTGTGATTCTTCCGTCCAAAAAAAAAAAAAAGTGCCTATAATTGACGCAGGTATCACACCCAGGTGTGATTTTTATCACACCCTGTGATTCTCCTGTCCAAAAAAAAAAAAAAAAAATTAATTCTTGCCCTCTTCCTCACTTTTCACCACAACTTTCATACCCATGGACCCCCATCTCCTACCACCACCTCCCACAACTCCGGCCAACCATCACTCCGGTCACCGGAAAATGACCACCCTGCCTTTCCGACCACCACCTCTTGCCGGAGTCCGGCGAATGACCATCATTAACACAGATTCTTTGAGAGCTGAACGACGTGCTTGCCCTCCCCTGATTGCTCGTGCTCCCTCTTCGATCCGTTTGACGTTCTGGCATCACGATTCGGTGAGTTTCTTTCTTACCCTCACTTGCTTTTCATTTATTTACATTGGGGACAATGTAACATTTACGTGTGGGGGCAGGTCACTCGTGTAGTTTCCTTGGTTGTTATTCGAGTCTTTTGTCTTAGGGTCAATAAAAGTCACTTAGGTAGAGTCTATGTGTCGAGTCGTTTTGAGTCCATGTCTTGCTTGGATTACACACAGTCATATCGAGTATGATTTGAAATGCATGAAAATTGTTAGAGACTACTTTGATAAGAAAGATGCATGATATAATATGTTTGATTCCACTTGATAAACCACACGTAAATGTGCATTGATTTTTGTTGAGAATGATTGAGATTAAGTGAGTAGACAACCTGTCCTGGTGAGATGTTCCGGCCATAATGACTGACTACTTCAGTCTCACCCAAAAATGAGCATTTATTTTTCTCTTCCATGATTTTGTTCCTTTAGAACTTGTGTTGCATCTTATTGATATTACCATGGTACTTGCATCTACACTAAAATGATTAAGGCACTCGTTTCTTCCTTTACCCACACTTAACACCCTTACTAGCCATATATTATGCCCTCACCCCACGAAAAAAAATAAAAAATAAAAATTGAATAGCCCAAATTCTATTTTGCCCGGCCTTAAGATTAATGGGATGTTGACTATTAAATTCTGAAAACTCGATTGCAAAGAAATTAAGCTTGGGGGAGTCCGTTTTGTGTCTTGTATATTATTTCAAAAAAAAAAAGGAAAAAAAAAAGAGTCAATAAAGGAGTGCAATCCCCAAAATAGCCTCCCATGTTTGTTAGTTCTTTTGTTGTGTAATAAAAAGGGAGTGACGTCTATATCCTCCCAAAGTATAAAGTCATGTTAGTAGCTCGTTGTTAAAGAATTGTGTAGTTGTTGGACAAACCCCCCTGAGATCTCACGAGTTGATGAATTAGTAGTCACATGTTTCACTAGTTTTAATGGCCTTGAACCACCTACCATGATATATATCATACACTTACCAGTTTTACCACCATTTCAGTCATTTTCCTACCTTTCCGGGCTATTCTCTACCATACCTTCTTCTAAGTCCTTATGATTTGTGTGGTGCATGTTGCTTGGGCGATTGACATGAGATAATATACAAGCATATAGTAGGGCAATTTCGTTGGAATGAGCCTGAGAGATTAACCACCTCACAAATATGAGTGTTGAGCGATTTTATCCCGTGAGGGTCTATTTGTTTGGTTGATCTCATTCCTAATGGAAGTCTTTGTTCATGTTTAAGTGTGGTATTTTGAAAGAGGTTGACCGTGTTATTTGATTTTTCTAGCTAATATAAATCGGGAATTGTTTGGTGATTGACTACAAGTCCCTGTGGGATCGACATCCTAAGTACTACTCGATAAGCCGTGCGCTTGCGGTAGCATTTGGTGATTATATATTGAAAATCACACATCAAGTTTAGTCAATCACCAAACAATTCACGATTTATATTAGCTAGACTACTCAAATATTTGTAGGTTTTTCTCTAAAAATCCTAAAAATAAAGAAAATATAACTACAAGCCAAGAACTTGAAGTATTTAGGTAATAGGATTCAAGGTTTAGAGGCATTTCTTGGATTTCGGATCCACCACGGCGTTGTTTACATAGAATTTCAACAATCTTTCTATCAATATGAATCTTCCATTTATGAAGACCAATTATCAAATATTACACGTAAACATTCTTTCGAACTATTATCGTGATTGTACCTAGTTTTATCCAACATTCAGTTTCCTACAATGATGAATAAAATTAGGTCCATTGAATTACCATAATTAAAGGGCCACTTTAGGGTTTAACCTAATTTTCATTCAAGAAATCCCTAAAGATTCGATCTTGGTTTCTAGGTTATCGATTAATTAATACTTTTTCTGTCATCAATTAATTGAATGGAGTTTCTCATGCAATCCTACAGTCATTCACTCCTTCGAGATATTATTTCCGGAAAATTACATGAATAAGCATACAAGATCAAATTCATAAACATGACAAAAATCCTATCAATGAAAAGATTGTATCTTTAAAACTATATAATCATCGCCGGGCTTTTCCTAATCCAAGAAACCAATATTTACTCTCGTAACATATCGAGATTCCAAGATTCAACCATATAATTCATGCTTTGACGAGAAAAATAAATAAATAGAATAAATGAGAAAGGAGATAGAAAGAAACCGTCAAAGTATTGCATAAATAATCAAACCTCTAAAAAGCTTCGTTCTTGAATTCTTAAAACCTAAAAATCCTTGTTCTTGGGGATGGGAGATGATGATGAAGAGGAGAAGGCAAAAGCCGACTCTGTTGATGAATGAATGCGTTGATGATGATTTTTTTCCAATTTAAGGAAATTATTTTTGGATAAATAGGAATTTTCCTTAATTTAAATTGTGTAATTTATCTCCTAAAATAAAATTCCTAGAAAATAGGACTAATATGGCGTGTAAATCTTCAAATTTGCGCCATCAATCATGGAAATCACGTTGTGAATTATCTCCACCAATCAGAACATTTCGTTGGCCTGTAGAAATTCTGGATAGTTTCTGCATTTTTTCACACCCTGTTCCATTCTTCCACACCTGGGTGTGATTCTTCATGCCTTCATGACTTTGATCCTTTTTAGCTCATTTTCATTGCCTTTTATGCTCGGATTCATCATATCTACAAAATATCAAAGCCACAGCAGTAATCTAGTCCAAAAGAAGCAATTTATCATACGAAAATCATAAAATAGGCATTAAAACAGGCCAAAACGATCCAAGAATAACACATATGGTGGACTTATCACACACCATGATGGTTGAATGTGCCTTCTCCTCCAGACTGTCCCTCTCATCAGAACTAGTATCCACTGTCTTCGTCAACAAAGGCCGAAGCCCTTGCTGCTTTAACAAGACCCGCATCTTGATCTGCCATAAACTGAAGTTTTCTACTTGTAAACTTGTCTATTTTCACGTTAATTGCATGCATCCTTCTCTCCGGAGAACAAGCCTTGATTCCAGAACCTAGCGTTGATAACAACCTTGGTGACGATCAACCTTGATCTGAAATCCTAGCGGTGGTCTCATATAAGCTTCTTCATTGATGGGTATAAATAATTACCACCTCAACAGTAGGAATCAGCCCACCGTGGCCACCCTCCGGAATGACAGGAGAGATCGCAAAAGGGGCGGCCACTGTGTCTCACCTCGCCGCGACCAAAACATTTGCGGTCCCAGGCAAGTAGCAGATCCTGTGAATCTCATCCAGGCAGGTCAAGAGGGGTCGCCAGGGGGCGAGGCCAAAGAGGGCTTGCTCCTTGCAACCTCAGAGAGATGGCCGCCGGTTGATCCAGATCTTTTCCCCACTTGTAACTTAGATATTTCGTCTTGCTTAGTATCTAAGTAAGACCTAGCTATTAGTAAAATATCTAAGAGATTGCTTATTCCCTAAGTTATCCACCTCTATAAAAGGGGTGGTCATTGTAAACTAAAAAGGAGGAGATATATGAAATACACTATATTTGCAAGCCCAAGCTCTCTCCATTCTAACTCTCTCCACACCACCACCCGCCGGAGTATCACCACACCTTAAATACAGCCAGATATCCACCATCCAAACACCGCAAGGACACCCGTGAGGATTTAGACATCTTCAGTTGGCTCCGTTACCGGGAAACCGATTGTGTAAAAAAAAAAAAAAAAAATCACCTAGAGCTCTCATTCAGGAGGAGTTAAATCTTACAAAGAAAAGTCCTCAAACTGCCTTTATTTCTTCCCTTTACCAAAGAAATCGCTCAAAAAGCCACCACGCAGAGATGGCTGGAAGTAAAGGGCATCTAACACCCCAAACCCCTACAAAAGGTACTATGCTACATCAAGCTCGTGGGGAAGGCGCAGGAGAAACGCTAGACAATCTCCCTGCAGAAGGAGAAGGATCCCAGAGAGGGGTCTTAGCACCTAGCGATGCTCGGAATGTCATTAATCAAAAAACCAAGTCGAAAGAGGCTATTGTTGCCCTGGATGGAACTCGCAGAGAGAGGTCACAGCAAAGCCAAAGATCGATCCCAGAAATACAACCGGGCTTTCAGGAGGACCCAGAGGTCGCCGAAATGAGGGAATACGCCAGGTACGCTGAAACTATGTATCTCACCAATTCCCGCCTGGTGGCTAAGGGCCAGGCCCCTATGACGATTCGACCCCAGAATCCTCCCAGAAACGAAATCCCTCTTGCGGTCGCAGACCAGGGCCGCCAGAGCCAAATTCAGCAAATCGACGTAGAGGAGAGCGTGCACTCTTCAGGTCGCTATGGACCGAGGAAAGAAATTCCACGAACCTCGGCCCCCCAAGATCGCGACCATCAAAAAGGAAAGAGGATCGACAAAGGGTCCGCGTTTAATAGGTTGGGTGAGAAGGACAAGGCTTTAGCCCCAAGTCGTCTCAGCCTTCCTAGAGAAGAGATGCCCATCCAGCAGGATAGACACGCACAAGATGCCCGCACAATTATCAGGGAAAAGAGGGCCCGCCAAGAGGGATCACAAAATCATAGGGAATCAGAGCGTAGAACGGAGCGAGCCGATACGCAAGCACAGTCGCGACCCAGAATCGACCCTATT
>JAMYXJ010000445.1:0-21759 GCA_024500145.1 Gentiana dahurica var. dahurica | reverse complement strand
TTGTCCGTTTTAAATTTGATTTAACCCTTGAAACTTGAACTGTTTAGTTAGTCTATTTCCTATTGCACCTTTAGATTAATTTGTTCGCAACCAAACCTTCCTAGCTTTGGATTTCGTCCTCTGTCTAGTTTATTTTCAGCATATATGTGTAGTTTAGTTTTGTTTTACTCGCTGTTTAGTTTAGTTTTTCGTGACATAGTTTAGTTAGACAAAAACTAGGAACCACAATCGTCTAGTTCCCCGTAGGATCGACCCGGCATTAACCACTAGTACTACGATCCTTATACTTGGGGTTAACCGGATTATAAATTTATCACTTGTTTGTTTTGCATAGATAAAATCCGTAGACAAGTTTTTGGCACCGTTGCCTGGGAACCGGACGTTGCCTAGTTTTTGTTTTGTTTTCAATTCCTGTTTTTAGGTTAGATCTTCTCAGTTTCTGTTGTGGTTAATCGTTTAGTTGTTTTTGTTCACTTGTCTGTCGTTTTAATTGTGTTTCTGTTAGTAGTTAATATAAAATTTTTGCTCCTAGTCTATACTCTGTTTTCTGTTTATCACGCTCTATTTTTCTAATCGTTCTGCCCAGTTGGACGAGCGTTTAGTTCACTAGACGCCCGTCCGCTGAAAATTCTTCAATCCTGTATCAATTCTGACCCGCAGACGAGCGTTCATACTTCTGGACGCCCGTCCAAAGGAATTCTGAAAAAGAGGACGAGCGTTCATATTTTGAACGCCCGTCCATTCTGAAAACTGGTCAGACGCTCGTCCATAACTTTGGACGTCCGTCTGTTCCTCTTTCCTCCTATCATCTTCTTCTTTTCTCTTCTTTTCTTTTCTCTAGGTTTTGATCTTAGATTAGATTGTAAGTCTTTAGTTTAAGTTGTTAGTTTCTTAGTTTATAGTTCTCTTTCTCTCTTTCTTTCTTTCTTGCTCAACATCTTGATCTTGGATTTCGGTGTATGCAAACTCGTAGTCAGAAGGGACCACTAATCTACTCCCCTGACCCCGAGCGGACCATAGTCCGACCCAATAGGCGGAGACTTCGGTTCGACGAAGGAAACGCTTTTGATCAAGAATTTGAGCAAAATCTTGCAGGAGAAATCGAAAAAATAGTGATAATGGCGGCAGAAGATAGACGATCGTTGGCAGACTACGCCATGCCTGGCACAGTCACCGTCAACCCCGCAATTGTTACGCCGGCCATTACTGCTCCAACTTTCGAGCTAAAGCCAGGACTTATTCAGATGATGCAGCATGCATCGATTTTCCACGGCTATCAATCAGAGAACCCCCACACTCACCTACACACATTTCTACACATATGCGGTACTACCCGCATCCAAGGTGTAAGTGAGGACGCAATCAAGCTCAAACTTTTTCCATTTTCCTTGCGTGGGGAAGCACTAGAGTGGTATCACTCTCTCCCTTCGGAATCCATTACAACCTGGGCCGGTCTTGAAAAAGAATTTCTGAGTCAATATTTCCCTCCATCAAAGACGGCCCAGTATTTGAATGAAATCTTCACTTTCCGTCAGCAGGAAAATGAGTCTTTCTTTGATTCTTTGGAAAAGGTTCAAGTCCCTCCTCCGAAAATGTCCCCACCATGGCTTGCCGATGCAAAGGCAAGTCAATACATTCTTTAGCGGATTGACCGAGCTCACTAAGGGCATGGTCAATAGTTCATCAGGTGGGGCATTTTTGAAGAAGACTCCAGACGAAGGATGGGCATTGTTTGAAGACATTGCCAAATATAACTATGCCCCATCCTATCAAGCTATTCAGGCACCTCCTCCTCCTCCCAAGGTCGAGGAAGTGACTATGCAGAATCTGATTGCCATGTTGCAAAAGCAAATGGCTAATTCTCAGTGACAACATCCCAAATTGTTCCTAATCCGAGTAATCAGACTCTTTCGTTTCCACAGAACTCTCAGGTTCTGTATTGCGAAAATTGTTGTCAGACTGGCCACATGTCTGGCCAGTGTCAATTTCAACCCCCTTCTGCTCATCAAGTCAACGCTGTTCATAATAATGGACAGTATAATCCAATCACATGCCAAGTTTGTGATGACCCGGGGCATACTGCTCGTTTCTGCCCCATGATTGGACAAAATGCATAAGTGAATGCCTTTTCTAGCCAGTCTAATCCGAGGTTCAATAACCAATTCTCTAGCGAATAATGCTCAAAATCAGGGCGTCGGCCAGAATCCAAGCTTTAATCAGAGTCCAAACTTCAACAGAAACCCTGGATTCAATCAGAACCAAAACTCGAATTTTTCCAATTCCACACCAAGGTTCAATCAGAATTGGCCCTCTAATTCCAATCCTAATTATCAAAGTCGACCCAGCCAGCCATACTCTCCAAACTTCCCAAACTCTCAAGGCCCTTCAAGTTCAACTGATCTTAAAGCCGAATGGAACTCATTTAGAGAGGAGCAAAACAAGAATATTCAGCTCCTAATGAGTACGAATAAAAATCTTGAGAGACAGATAGGGCAGCTGGCTGAGCAGTTAGCATCAAGACCCCAAAGGCACTTGCCCAGCTTTACTGAGAAAAATCCTAAGGGTGGTCATGTTGCTCAGGCTGACTTAAGCAGCGGCCAGTGTACTGACCTCGTGCCATCAATGCAATATGGTAAAGAGGAGGCCAGTACCATGAGTTTAAGAAGCTGTACACAGCTTAGTGGTCCCCCTGGTTTCCAGGGAAACCACTAGCCCCTCCTGCCACTGATAAGGCAGAAGGGGAAGTTGAGCACCCATCATCCCCTTGGCTGCAAGCAAGTAATCAGGTGGCTGATCCCCTGATAGGTGGAAAGGTTGGAAATCCTCAAGTGGCTGATCCTTTGAGGACTGAAAAAGGAAAAGAAAGTCAGGTGGCTGATCCCCTGACTATGAAAACTTCTGAAAAGTCTGTTCGGTGGAAAGATCTGGAAGACAAGGCCGTTAGCGCATCTTCAAAGAAGGTCTTCTCTGAGAATGATCTTAAGAAGCTTCCATTTCCACCCAGAAAGAGCAACATCCCATTGAGCGAAGATAAGAAGTATGAAAAGGTGCTCAATTTGTTGAAAAACACTCAGGTTAATCTTCCATTGTCAAAAGTTTTGGTTGAGATGCCTAAGTATACCAAGTTCATTAAGGATGTTGTATCTTCCAAAAAGAAATTATCAGAAATGGATCAAGCAGTTGGTAAAGATTGCGCAATGGTCAATTATCAAGACTTACCAACCAAGAGGGGCGACCCAGGCAAATTTGTGCTCACACTGCAGATGGGAGGCCTAGTCTTCCCAAATTCCTTATGTGACCTGGGTGCATCCATCAGCTTGATGCCATTGTCTGTTTGCAATCAGCTTGGTTTACAAAGTCTTCTAGAACCCACTACCATGAACTTACAGTTCGCTGATAGATCTTCTAAAAAAGCTTCAGGGATCCTAAAGGACGTATTAGTTCAAATAGATAGGTTTACCTTTCCAGTTGACTGGTACGTCTTAGATATTGAGAAAATTGAAAATGTCCCTTTGATTCTTGGAAGACCTTTTCTATCTACAGCTAGAGCCCTCATCGATTGTGATGGTGGGCATGTGACCATTCGAGTTGGTGACCAGGAGGTGAGCTATAGTGTTTCAAAATCTATCAATATACCTTCTGGATCTCCAACCGGCTTTTCCGTTGAGGAGACTTCTGATGATTTCGATGACTTTATGGTTAAGCAAGTCATGGCTGTAGAATCTGAATATGAGCGACTGATTGATAATCTGAATAATCATGGTGTGGTCAATCTAGACCGGTTAGCGGTGATTTTGAGGATGAGCTAAGAGAAGAAGCTTTGGCAGTAGGGCCACTAAGTAAGCTCAACGATGTTGAGTTGAAGAGTGGAGATCTTAAATCAAGTCTAGAGGAACCTCCTGTAGATTTGGTTCTGAAGCCGTTGCCTAAACATCTTAAGTATGTGTTTCTAAGAGAAGGTGACAAGCTTCCTTTGATCATCTCTGCCAAGCTGTCTCGAATAGAAGAGCTTAAACTGTTAAACGTCTTGCGCAAAAATGAGAAAGCCTTTGGATGGCAGGTGGGAGATATCCGAGGATATCTCCCGACATCTGTATGCACAAGATCAAGACCGAGGAGGGTGCAAAACGAGTTAGACAGCCCCAAAGGAGGCTTAACCCTCACATGCAAGAAGTAGTCAAGAAGGAGATCATTAAACTTCTAGATATGGGTATCATTTACGCCATTGCTGACAATGAATGGGTTTCCCCGACTCAAGTAGTTCCCAAGAAAGGTGGAATTACGATTGAGAAAAATGAGAAGGGAGAAGAGATAGCATTGAGGCTCGTTACTGGATACAGAGTATGTATCGATTATCGAAAGCTCAATGAGGTCACACTGAAAGATCATTTCCCCTTCCATTCATTGACCGGATGCTTGAGCGTCTGGCGGGGCACGCATTCTACTGTTTCTGGATGGTTATTCAGGATATTTTCAGATACCCATCGATCCTATTGACCAAGAGAAGACCACTTTCACTTGCCCCTATGGGACATTCGCCTACAGGCGGATGCCATTTGGTCTCTGTAATGCCCCGGCCACCTTTCAAAGGTGTATGATGGCAATCTTTGACGGGCTAGTTGAAAAGTGCATGGAGATTTTTATGGATGATTTCTCGGTCTTTGGTCAATCCTTTGATGATTGCCTCGATAATCTTGATCAGGTGTTGTCTAGATGTGTGGAAAAGGACTTAGTACTCAATTGGGAAAAGTGCCATTTTATGGTCGATGAGGGGATAGTTCTTGGCCACAAAGTGTCCGCCAACGGTATAGAAGTAGATAGGGCCAAGGTAGAAGCCATTGAGAAGATGAGTTATCCTAAGAATGTACGTGAAGTCAGAGGTTTCCTCGGACATGTCGGTTTCTATAGGAGATTCATCCAAGATTTTTCCAAAGTAGCCAAGCCCCTATCTACTCTGCTCAAGGAAGGCGTTGAGTTCAATTTCGATGAAAACTGCAAGCAAGCGTTTGAGGAGCTCAAGAATCGGTTAATATCCGCTCCAATTCTTATTTCACCTGACTGGAACTTACCGTTTGAGCTTATGTGTGACGCATCAAACTATGCGGTTGGTGCAGTCTTAGGGCAAAAGCTTAATGGAAAGTTCCAACCTATCTATTACGCCAGTCACACACTGAATCCTTCTCAAGTTAACTACACGCCAACTGAAAAGGAATTATTAGCCGTAGTCTTTGCTATGGATAAGTTTCGTAGTTACTTGCTGGGTGCTCAAGTGATTGTGTGGACTGACCACGCTGCTTTGCGTTATCTCATGACCAAAAAGGAAGCTAAACCGCGCTTACTGCGTTGGATACTGACCCTCCAAGAGTTTGACGTTCAAATTAAAGATAAAAAGGGCGGTGAGAACGTAGTGGCGGATCATGTTTCTAGGATGTTAAGTGAGGAAAAGGGTGATCCTGATGATATAGATCTTTACTTTCCTCTAGAAAACATCATGTTGATCGATGGCCGCTCTCCAGACGTCCCATGGTATTCTTCCATCGTCAATTATCTTCATTCCCAATATCTTGACCCTGAAATGTCTTATCAAGAGAAGAAGAAGTTCTTCTTTGATATGAAATATTTCGTTTGGGATGAACCTTATCTTTTTAAAATCTGCAAAGATGGTTTGCTTAGGAGATGCGTTCCTGAATCTGAGCAACAAGAGATTATCGAGCAATGCCACAGTGGACCCACTGGAGGTCACTTTGGTCCTTGGAAAACGATTGCTAAGATCTTCCAGTCCGGTTTCTATTGGCCTACGATCTTTAAAGATACAGAAGCCTTCTGTAAAGCTTGCGATAGGTGTCAAAGAACCGGAACTCTGACAAGGCGTTTTGACATGCCTTTAAAACCCATCTTAGAGTGCGAAGTCTTTGATGTATGGGGCATCGATTTTATGGGACCTTTCCCATCATCGTGTGGCAACAAATACATCTTAGTCTGCGTCGACTATGTTTCGAAATGGGTGGAGGCTCAAGCCACAACTCACAATGACCATAAAACGGTCATGAAATTCCTAAAGAAAAATATCTTTGTGAGATTTGGATGTCCTCGAGCCTTGATCAGTGATGAAAGAACGCATTTCTGCAACCGACCTCTAGAGAGAGTTCTTGAAAAGTATGGTGTTCGCCATAAGACCGGCACACCATACCATCCGATGACTAGCGGTCAGGTTGAGCGAAGCAACCAGAGCATCAAGCAAATCCTGGAAAAGACAGTGAACAGTCATAGAAAGGACTGGAGTTTGAAATTGGATGATGCACTATGGGCGTATAGAACTGCCTATAAAACCCCTATGGGTACATCTCCATATCAGATGGTTTACGGCAAGCCATGTCATCTGCCAGTTGAGTTAGAGCATCGGGCTTATTGGGCGACAAAGTTTCTTAACTTTGATTCCCAAACTTGTGGAAAACATCGACTGCAGCAGCTGCATGAGTTAGACGAGTTCCGACTCCAGGCTTACGAAAGCGCCAGGATAAGCAAGGATAAGATGAAACTCCTCCATGACGCCAAAATTAAGAAAAGAGAATTTCAAGTAGGGGAACAAGTTCTTCTTTATAATTCCAGATTACATTTGTTTTCTGGAAAGCTGAGGACACGATGGTCCGGCCCCTTTACGATTCTCAAAATCATTCCTGGAGGCGTTCTAGAACTACTCGGTTATAAAGATCAGCCGTTTCGAGTTAATGGTCAGAGGTGCAAACACTACATTGGTGAACCTACAGACAAGCCTTTGATTGTTAAATTTCTCGATATCCTTGGATGTGGTGTTAATGAAGTCGATGACTCTGACGAGATCTCACCCAATCTGTTTTCTGAGGATAACGGTAGTGGTCTATCACAAGAAGTTCTAGCCGGTAGTTGGGATATGGAGGAATATGAAAGGGAGCAACAACTTAAACGTCATCAGAGAAATCTACAAAGGAGAAAGTCAACCATGGGAAAGGTTCAACGTATCTGGAAAACTGTCAAAGCTTTAATCCTATGCGTTAAGTGTCGTTTCTGCAGCCACAATCCTGATCAGAACTTAGACGAGGTAATGGCGGGCAGAAAAGTAAAATGACCTGATCCAGGCTGAGCTTAAATGGTGTCGAGCTAACGACATAAACCAAAAGCGCCACTAGGGGGCATCTTAGATATCCAATCTTGTTTTAGTTTTCCTTAGTTCTTTTCGTCTTCGTATGTTGTTTTAGTTAGTTTTACTAAGCTTTTATGTTTCTATCTGTCAGTAGTTGCTTTCTAGATATGGATCTTTACGGAGTTCGCCCTGAGGAGTTCCCACTCATTAGTCGGATCCCGCTGATCACAGTAGATGATGGACCGGGAGGCACTATAGTTCTTCATGTAGATTTTGACATTAGCACTCAGGTTAAGACCATCACGTACGTTATCATAGTTCCACCTTGTTCCGGAGGCAGCGATTTCACGACTGAGGGGTTGCAGGAGGCCATAGGACGTCCTTACACGATCCTCAATGATCCTATGCTAACGGATTTGGCACTAGTGCTGCGGGCTGAGCATTTCAGAGGTGTTGAGGTAGCTGGTGAAGATTGGTGTTTGCAGGATGAGTACAACTTTCCTCCGGCTATCGACATGCTTCGGCGTCTCATTCGCTTAGTGGATTGGGACGAGATCTACGCAGATTAGTGATTTCTTAGTTAGTTTTGCTTTCGTCGAGCCCCGACGTAAAACGGAAGCGCTAGGTGGGAGGCAACCCACTGCTTTATTTGTGTTTGTTTTATTTTCAAGTTCTTTTAAGTTCGTTGCGTTTCCGTATTGTACTTTTGAATTTGAGATTATCGATAATAAAAGTTTCGCATTTAGTTGTTTTATATGATAATTTTATTTTATTTTTTTTAAAAAAAAAGGACAATTTTGCATTTTTCCTGACTGGACGCCCGTTCATGAATATGAACGCCCGTCCGGACTACTGTTTTTATGGACGTTCGTCCAATATAATGGACGCCCGTCTACAAAAGTTCCTCCTATCCTGTATTCAAAAATGCCCCATGGACGAGCGTCTGGATTTATGGACGCCCGTCCAGTTCTTGCGGTTACTAGTGAACGCCCGTCCATAAGGATGGACGAGCGTCCACTCTGAGCCTATATATATATGTTCTAGGCGTGAACCCTCATTTCCCTGCGATTTTCAAAAGTGAAACCCGACCTTCCCCCTTCTCCAAACCTAAAATCTTCGTTTCTGAACCAAATTTGGCGATTCTTGTTGCAAAAGAACGGTCTTTGCACCCTCTTTTCATTTATCCAGTCCATTTCCTCCAACAATCAACGAGATTTGAAGAATCAGTGTTTATTCGGTGCGACCATTTTGACAAAAGTTGGCATTTTGGTAGCCAATCTTGGTGTTTCTGGGCTTCTAATCTGTTCAATCATCATCCTCTCATAGCGTTGGGTAAGTCTATAGCAACTTTTCTCGTTTCCATTCAAGTTTTTGTGAGTTCGATCTTCGGCTCGACTCATTTTCTTGAATATGCACTCATACTGTTCTATTTTCTGTTTGTTGCCCTTTTCTTCCCCGAATTCTGGTTGTGATGAAGATGTGGTGCGTTTGTGGTGGTTGTTGGTGGTATGCTTTGTTTGAAATCCCGATTTGGACGATAAACGGGTAACCATTTGTGTGAATTGTTTGGTTTAGATAGAAGTTTGACAATGGTTCGTGAGAAGTGTTAGGTGTAGTGCCCGAAAGACAATTTGTGTAATTGTTTTTAATAATGAATGACAGAATTTATCTCACCTTATTACTTGCTTTGTGCTTGTAAGTAATACACTGCTGCAAACCCTAAGTATATCAGTATGTAACCGCTTAACTCAGTGTATGGCATGCACGTGAGGATTGAGTTAGTGGTGATATACTTAAACTGTTAGTCCGTGGTGCACTTAATCAGAGTTTATGGACTCTTGAATAAAACACCAATAATGCACCCAGAACACCTTAGGGTGTGATAGTCTTATCCGGATTATCGGTAGAGGGTACCTACGTGGGGCATTTATATATGATGTCATTCATATAGGACTGGACCGATTTAATCTGAATTTCTCGATATAATTCCATAATCGAGGAATCTTATTAAATCATTAGATGATCATATATGGATCAACCTTAATCCTGAGGTGATCACAGGGTGCTGCTTGTCCCGGGGTAGTGTTTGATGTGTTAGTTACGGTTCACTTAAATATGTGTTCCAAGCCACTTCTCATTGGCACTATCTCCGGATGAGTGAGTAGTTCTGATTTTCACAGACATGGAATCCATTCCTTCCTGCGGGAAGTAGAGAGACAGTCCCTTTGTTTGTTAGCCCTAAGAAAGTGATCGATCCCGGGAGTTCACATTTGACTAATTAGCTACTAGTCAGATATGTGTACTAATTGATCATTAGGGGGTTAATGGTAAATAAGGATAAGATATTCTGAGTCGGGTTCACGGAGACTTCCCACTCAGAATGGACAGTCTATGGAGGGTTAATCCGTATGTAGTGATTATGTCAATGGACGCTTATTCGCTCTATGGGTTGAGTATAAGTATACATCTATAATCGGTAGAGTTCAGTTTCGGGTTTATGGTGGCGTAATCCCAGAATTAATAATCAATGTACTTTCTGTTCGATGAATAATTAATTATTGGAGCTACTGGTTATAGGTCCATGGTCCCCGATGTGGCTTATGTAATTCGGACTAGTAATCTTGTTACTTGGGCCTCAGTGATAATTAATTGGCTGGGCTAATTAATTGATATGCATGGATATTATTTAGTTGGGCTAAATAATATAATACACATAAAAGACATTTTATGTGGGCTTTTTGAACCCCAAAGGTGGCGCCAATATTTGTTAATTAATTAGAGAGAAATTAGTTTTCTTGGATAATTATTTGACATATGATTTATCATTTATTTGTTAAATGATAATTCATGGAATATTAGATAATAATAGGATTTATCCTAATTTGTTTGGGATAATCATTTTATTTATCTTTTATTTGGAAAAGGATTAATGTGATAATTATCACTTAATTATTTAATCCTTGGAGGACATTGATTACTCTCCTATAAAAAGAGAGTTCTCCCAAGTCTAATAAAAAGGTACTATTCACGTCACTATTCACCGAGAGAAATTGGCCGAAAAATTTCGCCCTCTATTTTTAGGGTTCGAGTTGGAAAAATCTTCGGGATTTTTCTGGTTGCATATCAAGGAGGCTCGTGTATCAAGAAGGGTGTCCACCAACCGCCGTTTGGAGAACACATCGGAAGATCAAGGCGACTCTTCCCGTTATTGGTAACATAATCTTAAACCCCCTTGTAGTTTTTAAGTCCTTTAATTATGAATTGTGTCATATAAATCGTGATCCATCCGCTGCGCATAGATCTAACTTGTTTAGATCTAAGAACCTGCATCCTTCATGTGGTATCGGAGCCAGGTTCCACGATTTATATAGTCATAATCATAATTAAACGATTTAAAGGAGTGGAATTGCATGTAGATGATATTTTACTTATTATTATGCATTAATAATTTTAAATTGCTATGGTTGAAGAGATGGATTGGGGTTGGCACCGTTTTCCCGTTAGATCTATTGTAAACTCATATAAACGATGAAAATTCGTTCATATGAGTATAGGAAATTGTGTAATTTATTTATTATTGCAAGTTTAATTTCCTGTAAATAGATCTGTTTAGCAGCTGTATAGTGTTTTCGTGTTTTCTGTTGTTTGAGCCGTTAAAACGAAGATCCCTCCGGTCAGAATCAAGATTGGAAGTTGATGAACAATCCCACAAATTTTGGTGTCGATCAGAGTCCGTTTGGGTTTCCGTTCGTTGCTGCGAAGTGGCTTCTGTAACAGAAAAACGCAGGATTCACAGAAACCCTAACTGTGACTTCTTCGATTTTCTGGGAACAATTGGACCGTTCAAATTAAAATCCGACCGGTCAGATCGATAATCATGGAGTTTTGGACGTGAGATAAAATTTTCAGGACGATCGGGATTCATCTTAATCCCCGATCGGCCCCGGGAAGTAAATGATGCGCTGCTGTAAGAGTCTGTTTCAGCAGCAAGTTAGGCGGCTCACTGAGGAATATTGACAAGTCAAAGCTCCAATCCGACCGTCCATCTTCAAGTCCGAAGAATGAAGATCAGATCTGGAAAGTTTCGTCCCGATCCGAGTTCGTTTGATATTCCGATCGTCGAAGATTCTTAACAGCTGCAGATTAGGGTTTTAATTTATTTTCGTGTAGATTAGTTACGGGGGTGCCAACGGTCCATCTCGGTGTTTATTTTCCGCACTAGTATACATGTGTAGATTGTATGAGTAGAACCGGAAAAATTGCCATGACATGCATCATATCATGAATTCCACTCCATATGCATACATGTAGAAATTAATTCGAGGAATTAGTTAGGCATGTATAAAACACACGATTAGTTTTAATTAATTGTTTGATATTAATTAGAAACTAATTAGGGTAAAAACCGAGGAACACGGGTTTTTCAATCGTCGAGGTTGGGTGATGGATTCTCGGTGAATCCCACTCTGTGAAAGCATAAGGAGTAAAATCCCGAAACCTCGTGGTTAAGGTGTTGGATTCTCGGTGAATTCCACCTTACCTAGACGAGATTACGTTTTTGTTCCGTAGTGTCTACGTGAAAGTTTGATGTTTAAGGATTGGATAATCACGGGCAAACAGGTTCGAAAGTGGTTTAACCACGGTTGGGTGGTCAACAGTAGCTACGGCTCAATCGACTTCACCCTCCACGTGTGGCGTTTGCACGGGGGTCTGGAAATACTGAGCCATCCGAAGAGCCGCTACGGCTCAACGGAGCTCTCCTAGCCTTGACCCGTCCGACGGCCACATATGTTCTAACGAATAGGTCGGGTGGGCTAGCCCACATAACCGACAACATTCGGGCCTATGATTTATTGTTCCTTAATGAAACATCAAGTCCAAAAACGTGATCAGAAAACCCACCACTTTTTCAAAATATTGAGTGGGAGCGGGAGAGGCGACAGCCGACCCCACGGCCTCTACTGTTGACACAAGCAACGTGAGAGAATGGTGACGCCTCGTGCCGGCTTTGATTTCGGCCCCCTAAGGAAGGCCTTCACCACTATCAAAATTCAAGGCTTGGTCTCCGAAAGGATAGGATTTTGGGTACTCGTTGGGTCACTGACCGACCCTAAGGCGGCACACTCGGGGTCTATCTAAAGATCTGAAACAGTAGGTTACACTCATAAAGGGTATTTTGGTAATACCTTGGCTGAAAAAGGAAAGGTGATTGACGATCACAAATGAGATGTTCGATTCTCAATCTGATCTTCAATATTAATCGAAACCTCTTTGACCTACCCTAAGGCGGCACTGAGGCGTTAGATTAAATCCTTGGAACGGTAGGATAGACTATAAGTACTTAGTTTATGTTCCTAAAATTTTAGTAGTGTATGATTTGGATTTATCTTTTGTCAATTTTATTTACAACTATTTATATATCTCTCTAGGGTGCTAGACTGCTAGTGTAAAATTGACTAGTAATGACTTCGTTAAAAAGTGGTAAGTAACTAGAACGTTGTATTTATTAATCTCACATGCGATTAATTTTTCGGAAGAGATATTTCTCTTGAAGCCTTCAAAACTTAAGTGACGTAAATAGACATGTCACTGCTGTCACTCGTGTAGAACGAGAGACAACCGTAGTTAGTTTGAAAGATGATTGGGACGATAAAATTCTTCTAGTGAATTGTGTAGTGTCTACACGAGAAATTTTCCGATAGAAAAATTGGAGAATCATAAATTAAAGTGTCGCTAGTTAGACGGTATTTGGAACCGATAAACTAGTGGGAGCTTTTATATTATGTTTTTCTAATTTATTAGAAAATCAGTCCCACAAGGTAACACTTTTATTAGACATCCCACAGTTCACGAGTAGTGTCTACTCAATTGAACTGCTAGTTCAAGACTATTTCCTTTTAAGGAAAGTTGAGAATGGGAAAGAATGTCTATAAGTGTTAATCATCTTAACTAAAGTTTTGAGGCTAAACCGAAACATTAATTAAAGAAAGTATAGGATAAGGAAAGTGATTTCGGATCACTAACCAATGAATCCTTAGCGACTTTCTTAACCGAGTAACTTGACTCGGTAGCTTAGTTCTTTGGAAGAACAAGGAAGCTTTGCATTAACGATTAATAGAGTAACAACGGGCAGTAATTTCAACTATATTAGTGGGAGTGATATAAGGAAATGAATTTCAGATTCTATCCTTGAATATCACAGAAAAATTTATTTTTCTGTTTACAGATTCGTTGAAACAAATGGATTCACTTTCATCTCGATACTACAGTTGCCTTAAACAAAGTGAAGATGACATTTGTAGTACGAATCTGTGACTCGGACTTTTGTTTGATAAAGTCAGAACCACTTAGAAAAGTTGAATAAGTATGTGTAACACATCTAAAACTATTAAAGGTAAAAGGTTTCCGTATTAAGATAAACGACCCTTCAATATCTATTAATTAGTGCATATATCCTAGAGATAAGACCTGACGACTGGCTAAGGGTGATTCCTATCTCCCAGTCTAGGAACACTATCTCAAAGGAACAATGACTAAGTTTCCTTTCAATCGGGAAAGGGTAATAGATTTGAAGGGGTAACATAGCTTGTTCACCATGACCTTCGGGTCTAGTGAGAGATACAAGCTAGTGGGAGGTTTTGAGTGGTGACATTTTGTCCGATGACTACTCGAAATGTGATCTAGTTTATCAAAAGAATACGAGGAGGAGTCTCTGATTTTAGCAGAGAATAGAGTATTCCATGCTCAGAAATAGGCTATCGCATAGTCTTGGGATTGATGCTCGGCCTGCCTCCTAGTGGAATGTTTCTCACTGAGGAAGAAACCATAGACTTGCCTGATATAGTTATTAATGTGCTACAATACACTGTTAAACTCGATTAAGATAATTGGTTGCAAAATAACGGTTAACATTATTATGTAAACCGAGAAGTCTACCTAGAAGATGCTAGTGAGTTTATGGATAAGGAGTGAATTCGGTTCACACCACTTCCATAAATGTAGGCATTTAGCATTTAATGCTTAAAGGTAGGACTGGAAATTTTGTGCATACGTTCAGATTGTGACTGTTTGTGAAACATCTTAATGAGACGAGTGAAGGTTGATTATAAGATTCTTGAGATCAGAAAGTGACGGTTGAACTGTCACAAGCCTTCTGATAGAATCTATAAGTAACAACCTTAAACCTTGGAGTACGGTTACCCAAAGGTAGTTACTATCTGATTTAATTAGACCACATCGGTTGTTGGTGATTACACTGATAAATACTACTAGATCAGAATGTCAATCCACCCAAGACACAGTGGGAGTATGGTTTAACCGTTGACCCATTGTGATTTTGTGGACTTTATAATCTGTTGGGGTGATTGATAACATATGGCTCTTGGTGGGCTGTATAGGATTCTGATTATAGAGGTTGGTTTGAAAACCTTAACCCTGTGAATGGAGTTTTGGTACTTCAGTTCTGTTCAGCCTCTTGTAGAACCACCTGAGTGTCTCAGGCCCAGTGGGAGCAATTGGATCTACACGGAAAAGAGTCGAATGAATAGGAAAGTTTAAACTTTCAACGCAAAGTTGAGTGGTATAGGGGTGATTCCCTGACAAGTAGAGAGTTAACCAGACCTTGAACTCTCTCACCACTCAGTCTTGCTAGATTTCGTTAGAAAGCAGAAAATAGGGTGATTCCCTGAGACTTTCTTGCCGAACAACGGAATCTGAATTCATTCAGAACAGAAGGGTTTTAGCTAAGAATGAATAACGGATTCGTTACAAAGCAGAAGATAGGGGTGATTCCCTAAGACCTTTTTTGCGAGACTAACGATATCTTAATTCATTCGGAAAGAACCTTTGGTAGGAGGCCTGCCATGGCTTATATCCTTTGTGGATTTAAGAGAACCTCTCGGTCATTTAAAAGTCACATGTTTTAAAATATGTGGACTTGACCAAAATATTGATAAGTCTTTTTGTAGACTGAATATCAATATTGGTAAAGTAGTAGTATTAGTGTTCATGAATGATAACACTGAAACGGTTGGAAACAGCATGAGTGTGCTATCTGAAGTCGGAAACTGACACGCCTAGATTCTCTGGATGCGAGAATTGGACTATATTCTAAGAATTTGATTCGGTCAAATTCACAAGAATGAGTCATTGGCTATCCCACCTATCTTATTGAATAAGATGATTATGCATATACGGTTGCACCATTCATCGAGAGTAGTCCTACCCTACCTCTCAGGAATGATTCTCTAAATCTCCGGATAAAGATAAAATGGGATAGAGTCTCTCTTGGATAACGGCAAGTCAGGTTATTATAAGTCAATAGTAATCGAATCTTGGATTTGAGCAATAAGTAGCAGTTTTAGTACGTCCTCAAGTATCTTTAGAGAACGAGGAATCATATGCTTGTATATTCAGGTGCAAACTTGAATATGGTTGACTATACTGATTCTGACTTGTAGTCAGATTAAGGATGATCATTACGTTGATCTCGGGCTCAGTGTTTACTCATAGTGCTTAGAATTTCCTTTTTGGTCCAGGAGTAATTCCAAGTCCGATAAGCCGATATCACTTCATTGTGAAAACAGTGAAGAAATAGCTTAGAAGGATCTTCTCAGTCACTAGAGGTCAAAAGCATATTGAGAGAGAGTACCGCCTGATTAGATGGACCGGCAACGTTTCGTCTCGGGCCGACAACCAAACTGATCAGTGTACCAAGTCTGGTGCTTGGAGGGTACGGCTTTGAGGAATATATCTCATCTGCTTTTAGAGCAAGTGGGAGAGTGTTGTGAATAAGATGAGAAAGGGTGTGCTCTAAAAACAATCGTTGCTTGTCATTTCGTGCAAGTGGGAGATTGTTAGGTGTAGTGCCCGAAAGACAATTTGTGTAATTGTTTTTAATGAATGATATAATTTATCTCACCTTATTACTTGCTTTGTGCTTGTAAGTAATACACTGCTGCAAACCCTAAGTATATCAGTATGTAACCGCTTAACTCAGTGTATGGATTACGCGTGAGGATTGAGTTAGTGGTGATATACTTAAACTGTTAGTCCGTGGTGAACTTAATCGAGTTTAGGGTCTCTTGATTAAAACACCAATAATGCGCCCAGAACACCTTAGGGTGTGATAGTCTTATCCGGATTGTCGGTAGAGGGTACCTACGTGGGGCATTTATATATGATGGCATTCATATAGGATTGGACCGATTTAATCTGTATTTCTCGGTATAATTCCGTAATCGAGGAATCTTATTAAATCATTAGATGATCATATATGGATCAACCTTAATCCTGAGGTGATCACAGGATGCTGCTTGTCCCGGGGTAGTGTTTGATGTGTTAGTTACGGTTCACTTAAATATGTGTTCCAAGCCACTTCTCATTGGCACTATCTCCAGATGAGTGAGTAGTTCTGATTTTCACAGACATGGAATCCATTCCTTCCTGCGGGAAGTAGAGAGACAGTCCCCTTGTTTGTTAGCCCTAAGAAAGTGATCGATCCCGGAGTTCACATTTGACTAATTAGCTACTAGTCGGATATGTGTACTAATTGATCATTAGGGGGTTAATGGTAAATAAGGATAAGATATTCTGAGTCGGGTTCACGGAGACTTCCCACTCAGAATGGACAATCTATGGAGGGTTAATCCGTATGTAGTGATTATATCAATGGACGCTTATTCACTCTATGGGTTGAGTATAAGTATACATCTATAATCGGTAGAGTTCAGTTTCGGGTTTATGGTGGCGTAATCCCGAATTAATAATTAATGTACTTTCTGTTCGATGAATAATTAATTATTGGAGCTACTGGTTATAGGTCCATGGTCCCCGATGTGGCTTCTGTAATTCGGACTAATAATCTTGTTATTTGGGCCTCAGTGATAATTAATTGGCTGGGCTAATTAATTGATATGCATGGATATTATTTAGTTGGGCTAAATAATATAATACACATAAAAGACATTTTATGTGGGCTTTTTGAACCCCAAAGGTGGCGCCAATATTTGTTTTAATTAGAGAGAAATTAGTTTTCTTGGATAATTATTTGACATATGATTTATCATTTATTTGTTAAATGATAATTCATGGAATATTAGATAATAATAGGATTTATCCTAATTTGTTTGGGATAATCATTTTATTTATCTTTTATTTGGAATAAAGGATTAATGTGATAATTATCACTTAATTATTTAATCCTTGGAGGACATTGATTACTCTCCTATATAAAGAGAGTTCTCCCAAGTCTAATAAAAAGGTACTATTCACGTCACTATTCACCGAGAGAAATTGGCCGAAAAATTTCGGCCTCTATTCTTAGGGTTCGAGTTGGAAAAATCTTCGGGATTTTTCTGGTTGCATATCAAGGAGGTTCGTGTATCAAGAAGGGTGTCCACCAACCGCCGTTTGGAGAACACATCGGAAGATCAAGGCGACTCTTCCCGTTATTGGTAACATAATCTTAAACCCCCTTGTAGTTTTTAAGTCCTTTAATTATGAATTGTGTCATATAAATCGTGATCCATCCGCTGCGCATAGATCTAACTTGTTTAGATCTAAGAACCTGCATCCTTCAAGAAGGCGGTTGTGAAACGTTATGGTAAAGGGTTAGCTAGGGAGAGCGGTAAGCGGAAGCGTTTAGAGTTTGATCCCTCCACAATTGTTCCAAACCAAGGTGTTGTCCTCCGAGAGAAACCTCCTAGGGCGTCTCAGCAACGTAGGACTGAATTAAGAGATGATTCCCCTTCCGATTCTGAAACTGAGGAAGATGATGAGGTCCCTCTCGTTAGGATGTCTCGAGGCACTCGGGGTGGTGAATCTTCTAGAGCTGAGGTTGGTACTAAGGATGTCGTTGGGGAGGAGGCTGAAACTGAAGCTACACATGCACCCCCTAAGAAGAAAGCTAAGAATGTTGTCCCTCTTGCTATGCCCCGTCGATTCGTAAATCCGCGAGCTCATAGTGCCTACACTAAGGATTATGTGACTAGGAGTATGATCTTTGACAGAGAGGTCAAGACACAACAAGTTGATCCCGCCTTCGTGAAGATGTTAAAGGCTCGGAAATGGGATGAGTTACTGAAAATTCCTCCTACCCCGGTCAATGATTCTATAGTGAGAGAGTTTTATGCGAATTGTTCTGAGATGGATTTGGATGATGGTTTTGTGATGGTTCGAGGTGTCAAAGTTCCTTTTTCCGCCAAGGTGATCAACCGGAAATATAAGTTGCCGGCGTTTAGCGGCTTGGATTACAAGGAGGAGATCGCTAGACGGAAAAATGAGGAGGGTAAGGATCCGATGGAGGAGCTGCGATTGCAAGTTTGTCCGGATGTGGCATGGGTGTTGAGACCGAATGGTGATAGGAAGGAGTTAATCACCACGACTTGGACTGAGGATTGGAGGGTCTACTGTCGGTTTATCCAGAGTCGGTTGATTCCTAAGAACAATCTCACACATTTCTATATCAGTGATCTTGGGATGTTGTATGCATTGGTTTTCGGGTTGAATGTTGATGTCGGGCAAGCTTTGTTTGATGACATTTTGGCGAACCAGAAGGTATCTACCCGGAGTTTGATAGTGCCCCATTTGATACATCAGTTATGTTTGGATGCTGGGGTTGCTGAGTATACATCGGATCACAAGACAAAGAGTTACCCCCCCATTCATAGAGAGAAAGCTCCGCCTGCGGGTGAGTCTGCGGCAGCCCCACCTCCGGTACCTCCTGCCCCTACCATTTCTCCATCAGTGCGGATGCGGCTCAGCATGGCCCACAGTTTTAGGCAGTGGATGCTTGATCAGCGGAACATACAGAACAACCTTGTCACCTTACTTCAGTGTGTGCTTGAGGGTAGACTGCCGAGGGATGAGCGGATTTATGACCACAGCTTGATGGATTATAGTTTCGATGACGACATAGAGCAGGCGATTGCAGCTGTGATTCGAGAGTCATCTGACGATGAGGAGGATGAGCCCCCGGTAGACCCTGCTACTACTTCTACTACACAGCCGGGACCTTCTTCGACTACTGCTGCTGCTATTCCTCCGTCTGATGATCCGATTCCTCCGCCCGAGCGATCTTGAGATTTTTATGCATTTTCTGCTTGTTGTATTTCTTACTTTTCTCCACATTCGATCTGGTTGTACGATGACTTTGACTACTTTACTTTTGATGCTTTCATGATTTCTGTACCTTCTACTTTTCTCGCTACTGTCGTTTATCGTAGGCGTGATTTTATTTGCTGAAATCATGTAAGCTGTCTAGCATCCCGTGCTTAGGTTTGAACTTGGTTGCCATTATGATGATTTTTGGAGGACGCTTATTGTTATCTCTCTTTATTCTATTCCGTTTCACTTTATTATTATGTTATTATACCCCGTTTTTTTTCCCCGAGATTCTGTTGTTTTGTCGAGTGTTGTAGATCTAGTTTTTGTCGAGCTCTCGGTTGAGTTCGGTTTGGACGTTTTTCCGACGCTTTTGCGAGCATTGTTTCTTTCATGCTCCGGCCTGACCAACATCTCGGTTTTCTACGCACATACAGCTGAGTTTCTTATCCTTTTACTTTCTGCACAACATGAGGACATGTTGCATTTTTAAGTGTGGGGGAGGGGATAGTTCGATTTGTACCTATGTGTATACGTTTGTTTAATACGTTAGATTGTTTTTTATGCAAAATGAGCGTAATTTTTCGAAATTTTCCGACACTTTTGTTTTTGTTTTGTCCCGAGTAGGCAATTCAATTTGAAGTCCGTTGTTTTTATAGTCATCTATGAGATATTTCATGTACTTGATAAGTTAGTTGTTCACCTGACACTATTTTTCACGAGCCATAGTTAATGATGAGCTACTTTTATAAAGTTATACCCCGTTTTGGATTAGTAGTTTTTGATTTTCTTATGAGTCATGTGCTTAGTGCTACGTATATATCTTGAGACTTATGATAGTTTGTATTTAGATCCGAAGTATGAGATACTGTGAATATCTAGATGTTTGAATGTGATAAGTAACACATAACTAATGTCAAATGAGAAGTTGAATAATTAAATGAATCTATCGTGTGTGTCAAGAGCTAGTCGATGATTTGAGTGCGGTAGGGTGTACCACGTATGTCCTATACCACCATGATGACTAAGAGCTCACGACAGTTAGGAAAAGCTGCCTTATGATTGGAGTAAGGTAGGGGATTATCTCGAAATGTCCTATTCTGCTATGAGGGCAATAGCTTCTTCTAATGTGTGTTAAAAGTGAATGAATTCAATCAACTTAAGATATGTTATGAAATGAATAAGGCTTAGTTTTCGTTAATCTTATCCCCAGTATAAACTGATAGATATGCTGTAGGGATTATCCTCTGAGTATTTCAGAAGGGTCCTAGGTATATTCGATCATTCTTTTCGGGATATGTCACGTTTGTAGGGTACATCTTATGAGTGTCATTTATTACTATTCTACGAGGGGGTACTAGCTAGTTTTGCTTTGAGTTATTCAAGTTTGGTTTTAGTGGAAGTTTCCTATGGCTATGCACTTACACGATGGTGAACACCTAAGTTATTGAATATATGTTATATTTGTCTAGATGCCTGTTTTCCTTTCTCGAGCCTAATTTTTCGTTTTGTTTTGCTCGGGACGAGCAAAGTCTAAGTGTGGGGGAGTTGTTAAGGGTGAAAATCTATGAATTATAAGGATATATTTTACGATGTTTCCCCTCTATATTGTGTAATTTGCATAATAATTGGTCTTTATATTGAAATATTGAGCAAACGATATTTTTATAGACTTAATCGCAATATTGATATGTTTATGTGATTTTATGGTTGAAATATAATTATTTGAATACTATTACAGTTTGCGATGTTTTCCATGTGTTATAGGTATGTTTATTGTGCTCAAATGATGATTTAAAGAAATTAAAAGTCGAGCTAAGTTGATTGAAGAAAGAGATAATGATGATTTGGAAGGAAGGAAAGAGATAAGTATGCAAGAATCCCATTCAAGGCAGCATGAACGTTCGTCCATGAAGCGTCCATACTGAACGAGCGTCCGGCAATTCGGACGTTCGTCCATGAAAGCGATTTTGATACAGAGAGTTTGAACGGAAGCTGGACGAGCGTCTGAGGGGAGTTCAAGAATGTCGGACGAGCGGCCATCATAGTGAACGCTCGTCCATCCGACCGACTTAGAGAAACCGACTTTGGAGGCTATAAATACCCGCCTGTTTTCACACATTGGAGATACCAATTTGACAATCTTCGAACCCTAAACCCTAGGGGCGGCTATAGGCTGCGCTTTTACTCTGTTTTTCCAGTTTTTTATGTTCTTCAATTCCTAGATACAATTAGTTTAGTTTATGAAATTTATTTCAACAATTCGAGCTGTTCAAGGATGCTAAGAGGCTAGGCTTCAATCAAACGAGCATTGTGAAGCCATCCAACTTTCATTAATTTTGATTCTTCGGTTATATTGTAAGTTTTTAATCAAGTTGTTTCCTTTATCATGTCTTATGTTGATTAATTGCATTTATATCGAAAGATGTGCATGTATGATGTTTTATATTTGATGAAAGTCTTTATAAACATTAGATCACCATGATTTAGGAATAGATCTTTGATCTATGTCAAACGAAAGTTGATAGGTTGAATAT